>JBBPBX010041079.1:16886-29039 GCA_038048925.1 Garcialebias charrua
TATATATATATATATATATATATATATATATATATATATATATATATATATATACAGTATATATAAATAAAAAAATTAAGGTTCATTGATAAACTTCATCAACTCGTTTAAAAGTTCTTTTCTTTTAATTGAGGATTTTTGGGATTGAAATTGCCCCAAGGCCACACCCTGCCACAGATCTTTGGAGGACACCCCGCGTGGAGATGGTCTTCATCTGGTCTCCATGGGTCAGTCCTCAGTGCTGGTTGATCACCTTCGGTCTCACGCAGGTGCAACCCACTGAGATGAGTTTGGACTCCAGGCGGTAGTGGTAGCTGTGCCTGGCCCTGGCGTCTTGACTCGCCTCAGAACCAGCACCTGATGCAGAATGGGACGGGACTCCAGGCCCCCGTCCTCCAGTCCTTGGTGGTCCAGGCAGGTTTTGAGCAAACAGTGAGCCTGCGACAGCGCATGAGGGAACATGTTGTCATCCCTGGAGATGCTGAGGACAGAGAGGAGACAAAAACTGTTAACAGGACTCTGAGCTTCATGAAGGACAACACACTGAGGAGCTGAAGCCTCACTTGTAGGTCCACGGTGAGATGGAGTCGCTGGCCAAAGAACTGACTTTTAGGCTGGGAACTAAATTGTTTGGGTCCAAACGCAGAGGGACCGTTTCTTCTGCTAAACCTTCAAAGGACTTCCTGTGTGGCTTTGCTGCTGTCTGTGGGACCACCACCACCATCATCATCAACAGGACAGCGCTGACAACCTGAGGAAGAAGAACATTCATTCATTCAACCTTTATTTATACAGGCTAGCCTCGTTGAGCCACGGGGACTCATTTACAAGAGAGACCTGTCTCACTCACACCCAGGGTCAATTTAGAGTCACCAATCAGCCTAACATGCATGTTTTTGGACTGTGGGAGGAAACCGGAGAACCCGGAGAAAACCCACGCATGCACGGAGAGAACATGCAATAACAAGTCACTTTCATCATTGTCGTCGTAATGTCTAGCGAAGACATACTGAAACAAAAAAAATATAAACGTAAAAAACAAACTAACATTGATACTGAGGAAACACATTACATATTTTATTAAAGCAACAATAATCAAGTTTGATCATGAAATAAAGAAACATGTACTTGGGAACCAGTACAATAAATGCTCTCAATAAAAGTTAATGAGACTAACTCGAAAGTATAGACAAAATCATATTTTTAACACGCACTAAAATACGTACGTTCAGTGCAAGTGTATGTTATACATGAACACAGAATTTTAATTAAGTCATCTTTTTAAAAATTCTTAAATTTATAAAGTTGTACATTTTCTGTGACGCGGTTAGAAAAATAAAATAATAAAAAAATAAGCTTCAAAGATATTTATTGTCAATATTGTGCATCTGTATTATTCTAATTTTATGTCCACTAAAATTGCAGCACAGAAAAGCCATAACAATAAAGAAATACATTATATAAAAACTGGAGCGTGAGATCGATAGGCGGATAGGTGCAGCATCCGCAGTGAAGCGGGCGCTGCACCGGTCTGTCGTGGTGAAGAGAGAGCTGAGTCAAAAGGCAAAGCTCTCAATTTACCGATCGATCTACGTTCCCACCCTCATCTATGGTCATGAGCTTTGGGTTATGACCGAAAGAACAAGATCTCGGATACAAGCGGCTGAAATGAGTTTTCTCCGCAGGGTGTCTGGACTCTCCCTTAGAGATAGGGTGAGAAGCTCAGTCATCCGGGAGGGACTCGGAGTAGAGCCGCTGCTTCTCCACATCGAGAGGAGCCAGTTGAGGTGGCTCGGGCATCTGGTTAGGATGCCTCCTGGACGCCTCCCTGGTGAGGTGTTCCGGGCATGTCCCACCGGGAGGAGACCCAGAGGAAGACCCAGGACACGCTGGAGGGACTATGTTTCTCTGCTGGCCAGGGAACGCCTTGGGATTCCCCCGGAGGAGCTGCTCCAAGTGGCTGGGGAGAGAGAAGTCTGGGCCTCCCTACTTAGTCTGCTACCCCCGCGACCCGACCCCGGATAAGAGGAAGAAAATGGATGGATGGATGGATTATATAAAAACAACTATTAAACTTTGGTTTTTGTTTCTGCCTACCATAATATCTGGTGGAAATACATTTCATAAACAATATTAGACATACAACCTTACCATCTACATTTTAAAATTGTGTAATAATATTATGATCACAGTTATATTAGTTGCAGTGCAAACCATAAAATAATCTTGACATAAATATGTTTTCCCCTTACTTACCTTGTTTCCAAAACCTGAATGGGAGTCTCCCCAAATTCACTTCTGAGACCTTCCCCAAAGTCATCATCTCTGCATAAAAACATATAATGTAGTTCAAACAATAATCAGATATTCTTTTCAACACATTTATCACACAATGACAAATTTATCTAACATATCAAAGCATGTAGGATGATTTAAAAATGATGATTTAAATGATGATTTAAAAAATAGCATCAAACAGCCATCTTCCATCCTGTTCTGCTGCTAGAAGTAAAATTTGAACTTTTTATGCTCTCCTTTCATCCTGCTTCACTGCAGGCTCATGTCCGCAGCAGACAACAAACTCGTCCACCCCACCGCAAGTTTTACAGATTTTATTCCAAAAATTAATGATTTTTGAGGCCCTTTATACAGGTAAACGTCCAAAGAGGTTGAGATGTATGCATCAACAACATATATTGTGTAGTACAACTAACAGACTTTTCGATTATGACCACCAAATGATCAGCAGACAATATGCTAATTGCTAGTTCTTGTGATCATGCCTATCTCACACAGACAGCGCAGTTACAGTACTTTCATCATATCTGCTTGCTGATCCACAATACAATAAGTTAGGATAACTAAATGTACGTATCGAAACAATACTGAGGTTGAATGAGTTAGCTGCTGCCATTAGCATCACGTCAGCTGTAGGCCGGAAAACGGTTTTAGCCTGTTGTAGATAATAACATGGCATTTGCGCTATCACATGATTGAAGCAAAGACACTTACTTTTCAAGCAGGAAAGTTGCTAACTCTGCATCGCTTGGCAATCCTGAGCACTCGAAGCTCTCGCCACCTCCGCCATCTTGAAACAGCTACTGTTTGAGACGGGAGCGTGCCCGGCTGCTGCGCGCAGCCGCTGGGAGAGGCGGGGGGAGGGCGGGGGAAGCTCGTTCATGAAAATAACTCTGTTTTTATTGGCTGGTCAAAAACGGCCCGCTCTGGTTTTTATAAATGCTATTTTAACCACCGGGAGACGCCAGAGGAATATAGTATTTCTCAAAGATTACCTGTTTACCATCACTCTGTCAAAAAATAGTGACAGAGAGAAGAAATATGTTTATAAAAAAAGCTACATACTGCAACTTTAAACTGCACTCTATAGATCTTCATGTTCTTAAATTGAAATATTTGATGTCATCTAGAGGGATTGAAGTTCATGATGTGATATAGCTACTTTATTGTGAATATTTAGCTGCTGTTTCTTTGTTTTACAGTATGCAGAGCACAGTCATCCGATAAGATGTTAGAGTAATGGACGCAGTTCTGGGGTTTAGGTGAAGTTTCTCAGAGCTTTTGTTTATGTAAAAGTGACTTTTTTTTCAAATATTTTAGCAACTTGTGGTTGTAAATCACTTTTTTTAAATCATAATTAGGAAACTACAAACTGTATAGGATTCAGGGGAAGATCTGCAAAAAGTTTAATTGTTTTCACTAAAAGAGTCAAAAATACTGTATTCAGTTTGCTCTCAATGAGCTTCCAACAAAGTTGCCCAGGAGATTATTAACTAACTAAAATGTGTTTATTGATTATTCACGTGAACAGGCACCTTGGGGATTACAGCATCAAATAACACATTATAGAGTTATACCCTCATCTAAATATCATTTGAGCCCGTACCACATTATAAGTAGTTTTATGAAACAAGTTATTTTATAATTCTGTTGGATCTTACTTCTTTCAGACAGTCCTGCACCATCGATCGGAAAGTCAGGATCACCCCGATGATGGTCATTCTCTTCAGGATATTCTCTCCACCTGGAAGTTTACAGAAAATCAATCACATGTTCTGAACAATACACCAAACACACTTCAACAGTGGAATGACTCCAGGCCAGAGCTGGTTCTTCAAATGTGAGACTGGATGTAAAACTTATTGCAGCAGGGCAGCTTCAGTCTAAATCCATCCATCCATCCATCTTCTTCCGCTTATCCGGGGTCGGGTCGCGGGGGTAGCAGCCTAAGTAGGGAGGCCCAGACTTCCCTCTCCCCAGCCACTTGGAGCAGCTCCTCCGGGGGAATCCCAAGGCGTTCCCAGGCCAGCCGAGAAACATAGTCCCTCCAGCGCGTCCTGGGTCTTCCTCTGGGTCTCCTCCCGGTGGGACATGCCCGGAACACCTCACCAGGGAGGCGTCCAGGAGGCATCCTAACCAGATGCCCGAGCCACCTCAACTGGCTCCTCTCGATGTGGAGAAGCAGCGGCTCTACTCCGAGTCCCTCCCGGATGACTGAGCTTCTCACCCTATCTCTAAGGGAGAGTCCAGCCACCCTGCGGAGAAAACTCATTTCAGCCGCTTGTATCCGAGATCTTGTTCTTTCGGTCATAACCCAAAGCTCATGACCATAGATGAGGGTGGGAACGTAGATCGATCGGTAAATTGAGAGCTTTGCCTTTTGACTCAGCTCTCTCTTCACCACGACAGACCGGTACAGCGCCCGCTTCACTGCGGACGCTGCACCTATCCGCCTATCGATCTCACGCTCCAGTTTTCCCTCATTCGTGAACAAGATCCCGAGATACTTAAACTCCTCCACTTGGGGCAGGACCTCCTCCCCGACCCGGAGAGGGCATGCTACCCTTTTCCGGCTCAAGACCATGGCCTCGGATTTGGAGGAACTGATCCTCATCCCGGCCGCATCACACTCGGCTGCAAACCGCTCCAGTGAAAGTTGTAAATCACGAACTGATGAAGCCAGTAGGACCACATCATCTGCAAAAAACAGAGAAGCGATTCTAAGGTCACCAAAACGGATCCTCTCAACACCTTGGCTGCGCCTAGAAATTCTGTCCATAAAAGTTATGAACAGAATCGGTGACAAAGGGCAACCTTGGCGGAGTCCAACTCTCACCGGAAACGAGCCTGACTTACTGCCGGCAATGCGGACCAAGCTCTGACACCGGTCGTACAGGGACCTAACAGCCCTTATCAAAGGGCCTGGTACCCCATACTCCCGGAGTACCCCCCACAGAACCCCCCGAGGGACGCGGTCGAATGCCTTCTCCAAGTCCACAAAGCACATGTAAACTGGTTGGGCAAACTCCCACGCACCCTCCAGGACCCTGCTGAGGGTGTAGAGCTGGTCCAGTGTTCCACGACCAGCACGAAAACCACACTGCTCCTCCTGAATCCGAGGTTCGACTATCCGACGGACCCTCCTCTCCAGAACCCCTGAATAGACCTTACCAGGGAGGCTTAAGAGTGTGATCCCCCTATAGTTGGAACACACCCTACGGTCCCCCTTTTTGAATAGGGGAACCACCACCCCAGTCTGCCAATCCAAGGGAACTGCCCCCGATGTCCACGCGATATTGCAGAGTCGCGTAAGCCAACACAACCCTACAACATCCAGAGCCCTAAGGAACTCCGGGCGAATCTCATCCACCCCCGGAGCCTTGCCACCGCGGAGCTTTTTAACCACCTCGGCGACCTCAGCACCAGAGATCGGAGAACCCGACCCAAAGTCCCCAGGCTCCGCTTCCTCAGTGGAAGACGTGCCAGTAGGATTGAGGAGGTCTTCGAAGTATTCCGCCCACCGACTCACAACATCCCGAGTTGAGGTCAGCAGCACGCCACCCCCACCATAAATGGTGTTGGTCGCGTACCTCTTTCCCCCCCTGAGACGCCGGATGGTGGACCAGAATCGCCTCGAAGCCGTACGGAAGTCATTCTCCATGGCCTCTCCGAACTCCTCCCACGCCCGAGTTTTTGCCTCAGCAACCACCCGAGCCGCATGCCGCTTGGACTGCCGGTACCTATCAGCTGCTTCCGGGGTCCCACAAGCCAAAAAGGCCCAATAGGACTCCTTCTTCAGCCTGACAGCATCCCTCACTGCCGGTGTCCACCACCGGGTTCGAGGGTTGCCACCACGACAGGCACCAACAACCTTGCGGCCACAGCTCCGATAAGCTGCCTCGACAATAGAGGCGCGGAACACGGCCCACTCGGACTCCATGTCCCCCGCCTCCCTCGGAACGTGTTCAAAGCTCTCCCGGAGGTGGGAGTTAAAGCTCCGTCTTACGGGAGACTCTGCCAGACGTTCCCAGCAGACCCTCACAATACGTTTGGGTCTGCCAGGTCTGACCGGCATCCTCCCCCACCATCGGAGCCAACTCACCACCAGGTAGTGGTCAGTTGACAGCTCCGCCCCTCTCTTCACCCGAGTGTCCAAGACATGCGGCCGCAGATCAGATGAGACGACAACAAAGTCGATCATCGAACTGCGACCTAGGGTGTCCTGGTGCCAAGAGCACATATGGACACCCTTATGCTTAAACATGGTGTTCGTTATGGACAATCCATGACGAGCACAGAAGTCCAATAACAGAACACCACTCTGGTTCAGATCAGGGGGGCCGTTCCTCCCAACCACACCCCTCCAGGTCTCACTGTCATTGCCCACGTGAGCGTTGAAGTCCCCCAGTAGAACAAGGGAGTCCCCAGGAGGCGCACTCTCCAATACCCCCTCCAAGGACTCCAAAAAGGGTGGGTAGTCTGAGCTGCCGTTTGGTGCATAGGCACAAACAACAGTCAGAGCCCGTCCCCCCACACGTAGGCGAAGGGAGGCTACCCTCTCGTTCACCGGGGTGAACCCCAACGTACAGGCACCAAGATGGGGGGCAACCAGTATGCCCACTCCTGCTCGGCGCCTCTCACCAGGGGCAACTCCAGAGTGGAAGAGTGTCCAACCCCTCTCAAGGAAACTGGTTCCAGAGCCAGAGCCATGCGTTGAGGTGAGTCCGACTATTTCTAGTCGGAACCTCTCAACCTCACACACTAGCTCAGGCTCCTTCCCCACCAGAGAGGTGACATTCCATGTCCCAATGGCCAGCTTCTGTAGCCGAGGATCAGACCGCCAGGGTCCCCGCCCTCGGCCACCACCCATCTCACATTGCACCCGACCCCTTTGGCCCCTCCCACAGGTGGTGAGCCCATGGGAAGGGGGACCCACGTCTCCTCTTCGGGCTGTGCCCGGCCGGGCTCCATGGGTAAAAGCCCGGCCACCAGGCGCTCGCCAGCGTGCCCCACCTCCGGGCCTGGCTCCAGAGTGGGGCCCCGGTGACCCGCGTCCGGGCGAGGGAAAACTTAGTCCATTTATTTCACTCATCATAGGGGTTTTTGGGCTGCACTTTGTCTGGTCCCTCACCTAGGACCTGTCTGCCTTGGGTGACCCTACTAGGGGCATGAAGCCCCTGACAGCATAGCTCCTAGGATCATTGGGACACTCAAACCCCTCCACCACGGTAAGGTGGCAGCCCAGGGAGGCACCCTTCAGTCTAAATGTTGATTTAAATTCTGTTTATTCATATAGTGCCAAGTCACAACAGAAGTGATCTCAGGGAACGAAGGTGACGAAGGAAAAACTCCCTTGTTAGGCAGAAACCTTTAGTTTAGTCCTGCTCAGAGACACCACAAGATGTGCACTGACTGAGGATTGAGCCCAGGACATTTGGGTCCCGAGTCGGCTGTCCTGCCTCTACACCTTCTCAGCCCCTAAGATGTTAAGATGGAAATAGTGTCAAAAGAAAACTATTCAATTTTTAATTTTTAAGGACATGAGGTCAATTTGTCCTCTAGTAGTTTAAGCTCAAGACCCTAATTATAGGATTTATCAAAAAGGAAAGTCTTGAGCCCAGTTTTAAAACTGGACAATATGTCAGCCTTACAGACAGAAAATGGAAGTCCTCAAGAGAGGAGCCTGATAACTGAAAGATCTTCCTCCCATTCTGCTTTTGGAAACTTTATGCAAGTAAACCTGCAGTCTGAGATCAAAGTGCTCTGTTAGGAAAATATGGGACAATAAGATCTCAAATATAAGATGGAGCTGGGTTGTTGAGGGCTTTGTAGGTTAGAAATAAGATTTAGAATTCAATTCTGGACTTGACAGGGAGCCAATGGAGAGAAGGTAAAACTGGAGAGAAATGATCTCTCCCACTAACTCCAGTTAAGACTCTGGCAGCAACGTTTTGGATCAACTGAAGACTTTTTAAAGAAGTATTTGGACACCCAGATAATAAACCATTACAATAGTCCAGTCTAGACGTGACAAATGCATGAACCCGTTTTTCTGCATCGTTTTTAGATAAGATGTTTCTAATTTTAGTGATAATATGCAGGTGGAAGACCACTGACGTAGATATTTGGGGTTTGATTTACTGCTAAAATTAAAGGAGAAGGGGCAGCATGGTGGCACAACAGGTAGAGCTGCTGCCTCTCAGCGAGCAGGTCCCTGGTTCAAATCCCAGTCCGGGGGACTTTCTGGGTGGAGTTTGCATGTTCTCTGCATGCATGCGTGGGTTTCCTCTGGGTACTCTGGTTTCCTCCCACAGTCCAAAAACATGCATGTTAGGCTGATTGGTAACTCTAAATTGTCTCTAGATGTGAGCGACAGAATGAATGGTTGTTTGTCTCTATGTGGCTCTGTGATGGACTTGCATACACCCATTTAGGGTGTACCCCGCCCTTCGTACAGTGATTGTTAGACATGGGCACCGGCGACCCCGTGACCCAAAAATGGAAGAAGCGGGTAAAAGATAATGGATGGATGGATTAAAGGAGAAGCCCTGGGAATTTTGAACAAAAACTCTAAATCAGGCAACATCAACGGACTGGAAGTATCAACATCAGAATACATATGGAATTGATCCCAAAGATCAGTTCTGTGAATTATTGCAGTTTAATAAGTGTGAATGCTGATTCACACAATGTGAGCTTTAAACTGTTCACAAAAATATGTCTGACTTTAGATTTTTGTGACTTGTATACTTTTCAAAAAATGATATTAAATTTCCAAAATAAAAACACATGGAGAGCTCTTCAGCTCCTTCAAAAACATTTTTCTCTTTGAAACCTGCTTCAGCACACTTGCTTTATTTAAATATATATATACGTTTAGCTTTTAGCTGGGCTTTTGCTACCTTTAAACTTTTTAGCTTAGTGTTTGATACTTTTAGCTTCAGTCAAGTGTTTTGCCATGTTTTAGTGTGGCATTGAGTTATAACAGGATAATTACCTCTAAAATGAGTCCCGTAAAAGTAACAAGAGTACTGTAGATAGAAATGTGTTTAGTAGATATCATTTCTTTATTGTTTTAAGTTCTTCTTTTTCATCGACTTCAGTGAAGACAACCTCATTCCGTCTCGCTCTTCCTGATAACTTCCTTCAACCTGTCCCCTTAAGCTTCCCATCTCTTTCTTTTATCTTCCCCTCAAGTTCCTCTCACCACTTCTCACCTGTCAGTCTCTTTTTCAGGTTGGTCATTTCCTCGGGCTTGTCAAAGTTGTTTTTCATCTGAACCAGGATGTCCATGTTCTCAGTCACCATTTTCTGTCAGAAGGGAATGAAGTGAAACACGTGATAAAAGCCACGTTCAGCTGTGGGTCACGAAGGAAAAGCCAAAACTGTGACAGTCACACTCCTCAGGGTTGTCCAAGATATGAGCTTAAAGTGTTTAAACGGTTTCTTGTTTTTAACCATTATTTCACAAATGGGTTCAAGTTTTACAGGCCTTACCAAAAACAAATCAATCTAAATATACATGAAATAGTTTAATATGTAATGTATTTAAATAAGAAATTAAGATGAGTTATTCACTTTTGTTACTTATAGATAATTATTGTTTGAATTGATTGTCTTAAAAAGGGGCAGACAAAATAAGATTTTTTTTCTTCTTTCTGCTCTCTTTCATTTTATATTTTGTTTTTCTTACTATATATGTTGTTGTTTTTAATTTGTATTTTTTATTATAAAATGAATACATTCAATAAAAAAAAGTGAACATTCCCACACATTACGAGAAACCAAGTTCAATACGGTCAATTTACTTTGACTCACCAGAACGGATGATGAGAGAACTATGTAGTTTCATTGGACTTAACCACATATTTGTCCATACTGTATATAAGTATTTTTTTTTGCATGTGGTCTGTTTCAGGAAATATGCATGAAACAAAAACTTTCAGCATAACCTTAAACACTAAGCTGATTAACTCTGAAGTGGAGCATGATAAGAAGTTTCTGTTTCAGAGCAACTGATCAAAGTTGGTTTGGTCAACTGGCGTAATTGCATGTGTGGAGTTACGAGACCATTATCAGGTTTAACAGACAACGATTTGACAACACTTTGTACTGAAAACCACAACAACACTATTTAAAACCATTTCACACATCCTATATGTTTTCACCTGTCTTGTATTTGTTTCAATGGAAATAAAAATATGACTGTGAATTCAAATTGACAGCAAAATCATGAATTTATTCATTTGCAGCTGATAAGATTTTAAATGATTTCTTACTGTTTTCAAATACCCTTTGAACTGTGACAAAAACATACTATGATGAAAACTAACCACACATGATATATTATTGTTGACTGAGACTGATCGTGATTACAACAGTAAGGCAGGATTTTTAAATTACGGTAACTTTAAGGATTAACTGATCATTCTGGATTGGAAAGTAAGTTCATAAGCAGATTAAGCAACAAGGACTTTTGATAAGAATAATATAAATGTGGCAAGTTTTACTCTGTGTATCAAACACTACCTGTTTAGTGAAAGCCTGAAAGAAAATTAATTGGTGAATGTTTTCATGAGCATGCTAATTCACACAGTGATAACTTGTGATTTTCCACTACCGTATTTTTTGGATTATAAGGCACACCGGATTATAAAGCGCAATATCAATGAACAGGTCTGTTTTCATACATAAGGCGCATCAAGCGAAACAAGCTCATTTTGACAGATTTTTGCACGCCAACATAAAAGTGGTTTGAGGTCAGTAAGCACAACCCGAATTAATACCTAAGACGCACCAGATTGTAAGGCTCTCTATTGATTTTTGAGAAAATCAAAGGATTTTAAGTGCACCTTATAGTCCAAAAATATGGTATTTTGCATCATACTGTACCTTCAGTTCGCTGATTTGTGACGTGATGTGCCACATCAGGTTCTCACCCAGAAACTTCAAGCCGTATGGACCAATTAGTTCTGCCAGGGCCTGTAACTCTGTTCAGAAGCAGATTGTTTTCAATCATTACAGTGAAATCAACAAAGATGGATTCCAACTGAGTAGCTGCAGTGAAGCGATATGCTGTTTTATTTACAATCTTGTGTTTTTAAAGGTGCTCAATACCTTGGCTCAGCTTCAGTCACAAATGATTCGGTGTGATTAGTGCGTACAGATGGATGAGTAAGTTCAGATCTTTCACTCAGGCAGGCATGTGAATTGATATGGATGGAGGAGATTGCATGTGCATTAAACTGAACGTGGTTAATGGATTGGCTAGTGATTCGTTGTGAGGCGGGCAGATACCTAGCTTTGGAGTAAATGTAGACTGCAGGGATGAAAATGCGTGGAGGTGATAACTGAAGTATTGCGGTCTCTTTATGATGCAGCGATCGTGTTTTCCTGAGCGTGTCATGGAGTAAATTTAACTTTTAGAAGGAGCTCCAGTGCTGCTATGAGTTAGTGTGGAGGTGGAACTAGAAGATGTGTGGAGGAGAGACAGAAGTGATGCCACATCCGTTGCAGTATGGCAGGGAGAGAAGAGTGGCGTGGATAATAAGCAATACTGAAGTTTATATAAGCAAGGCAGTGGGAGAATAAAACAAATACAGCACAATAACACGATTACAAGCTTCACATCCTCTGGGGCAGTAAAACCTCTGTGTGCACAAGACTGTGTGCTAGTAATAATTTAACAAGAAAAACTAAGCACTTGCATGCCTCGACTTAAAAACAGCAAAGTCTGCTAATGTCTGTTTCTCTCAAGAAGATCAGCTTTTTGTTTACATCGCAATTAAAAAAGAAAGTGGAAAAAAATGACCCTTTTAACTGCCAGTAAATCAACAAATATTACTTTTCAGTTGC
>JBBPBX010041080.1:0-29039 GCA_038048925.1 Garcialebias charrua
AGGAGACAAAAGCATGGACGAGCTTCTCAGCATCGGAAAAAGTTAGGGATGGGCGAAGTCTAGAGATGTTTCGAAGATGGAAGAAGCAAGTTTTAAACAGAAGCTTAATGTGATTTTCAAATGTAAGATTGGAGTCCATTTTTATTCCAAGATTAGTAACAGAGGTGGAGAGGGGGATGTCTTGTCCAGAAAAGGAAAGTGTTGTTATAGTAGATGTCTGTACCTGGTGAGGGGTGCCAATCAGTATGGCCTCGGTCTTGGAGCAGTTTAATTGAAGAAAGTTCTGATTCATCCATGCCCTAATTGCCTCCAGGCAGGCAGAGAGGGCAGTGAGTGAAGATGGAGATGACAAGGTGGAAGATGAGGATGCTCCAGTCCTGATGTAAAGCTGTGTATCGTCGGCATAACAGTGAAAAGAAATGTTGAACTGATTAATAATTTGACCTAAAGGCAGCATGTAAAGGGAAAACAACAGGGGCCCCAGAACCGACCCCTGAGGGACACCACAGGAGACAGAGACTGTCTGGGACGTGGCGTTGCCAAGACTAACACATTCCAGCCTATTGGAGAGGAAAGATTTGAACCAGTCCAGGACTGTGTCGCAGAGACCGACCTCCACATGAAGACGGTGGAGGAGGATACTATGGTCCACAGTGTCGAAGGCTGCAGTGAGGTCAAGGAGGACAAGGATGGAGGGAGAGCCAGTGTCAGCAGCCAAGAGGACATCATTGGTAACTCTCAGCAATGCAGTCTCTGTACTGTGAGCTGCCCTGAATCCAGACTGGAACTTCTCATACAGGGAGTGTTGTTGTAGGTGATCCTGCAGCTGAGCAGCAACTGCTTTTTCCAGCACTTTAGACAGAAAAGGGAGGTGTGAAATTGGGCGGTAATTAGAAAAAATGTCGGGATCCAAATTAGATTTTTTCAGAAGAGGCCTAATGATGGCAGTTTTTAGAGGCAGTGGAACATGACCAGATTGAAGAGACTGATTTATTATTTGAGTGATAAGTGGGCCTATTGCAGAGTGATTGGATTTTATGAGAGACGAGGGGAAAGGATCCAGGGCGCAGGATGAAGGCTTCATTTTCTTGATGATGGCCTCCACCTCACTCTGAACAACTTCGTCAAAGCTGTTAAGGGTCCCAGAATGCAGACGGGTAGATGGCACACTGAGAACAGGGAGGTTGTGGAGCTGAGATCTGATAGTGTCAATTTTGGTTTTAAAAGATGAAAGAAACAGCTCGCATTTTTGAGCAGAGTCCTCAAGAGTTTGTTTAATGGGATTAAGCAGACGAGTTATTGTGGAGAAGAGCTGTTTAGAGTTTCCAGGGCAGGTGTTGATGATGTTAGAATAATATTTGGAGCGTGCTTCTTTAAGAGAATAGGCGTACGCTTTCTGATGTTCTTTGTACGCCTGCTTATGTACCGAGAGACCAGATGATTTTAGACGTCTCTCGATAGCACGGCCAGTTGCCTTCATCTTGCGCAGCTCATCAGTGTACCAAGGGGCTGAACGGGAGAAAGACACCAGTCTTGTTTTCAAGGGAGCATGTAGGTCCAGGAGCTCCCGAAGAGATTGGTTGTAGTAATCCACAGAGTCATCTGCAGAAGGATGATTGACCGTGGTCAGGGTGTGAAGATCAGCAGACAGAACATCAAGGGAAATGTTTTTAAGGTCACGGAACTGGATGGGTCGTTTTGGGTTTGAAGCAGGCGAAGATGAAGGCACTTCCAGGGAGATGACCCTGTGGTCTGAGACACCCAGGTCATATACAGATAAGTTATTGATGAGTACAGTGTCAGTAATCACCAAATCCAGAGTATGCCCCCTGCTGTGCGTAGGGGCGTCAACATGTTGAGTGAGATTAAGAGAGTCCAAAAGAGACTTAAAATCTGTTGCCAGAGGTGAAGAGGAATTGTCCACGTGGATATTCAAGTCGCCAAGAAAAATAGTCTTCACAGGGGAGGTGCAGAAATAAGTGAAGAGGTCATGTATCTCTGAGTTAAATGAAACATGCGGTTTGGGAGGTCTATAAATTAATATAACATTCATCAGGAGTGGGGCTTTGAAGCTGAAAGCCAGACATTCAAAAGAAGAAAAATCCTGAGAAACCAGATGCGACAGCCCTAAACTACTGCGGTAGATTACAGCCAGACCACCACCGCGGCCAGTGCTGCGGGCTCTCTGCAGATAGCTGTATCCAGATGGACAAGCTTCATTTAAAGAACTGTACACATCCGGTCTATGCCAAGTTTCTGCACCTAACATCTCTCTGTCAGTAGTGGTTATGGACCTTTTCTTTGGGTGGGACTGCTGAGGTTTGCCGATCAGAGGTGGTCCCCCTGCTCTGATCGTCTCCAGTTTCCCGATGGCTTAGTTTTCTTCAGGCACCCTACAGCACGATGCCCTTCCTCTCCGCAGACAAAGCAGTGGTTACAGTTCGGGTTGACTTGAGAAGCACAGTTCTGACAGCTCTTCCTTTCTCTTTGAGATCTTCTCTCTGGTTGGGGTCTTGAGCTCCTCTGCTCTGGTGCTGGAACATGAGCTGTCCTTGCTTTCAGGTTTTCCATAGCTTGTGTCAGTGCTTCTACCTGGGCGCTGAGTCTTTGGAGTGTGAAGTCATTATTAATTGGATTTACTTTCATATCGTCCTTTGTTCGCTCTTTCAACTCACTGTTTGTTGTGTGGGCATAACTCACTTTGATGGTAGAAATACGGCCAAGTCGACGCTTCCCCTCACTTTCCTCTGCCGTGGTCTTTTACTTGGCGAAGCAGTGCCTCATCACTGACAGTGGGGTTACCCAGGAGGGTCTTGAGGTCTCTGCAAACACTCATTCATTCATTCAACCTTTATTTAGTCAGGTAAATCTTTTGAACCTCATGGGCTCATTTACGAAAGCGACCTGCTAAAACTAAAGAACAATGAACAGCAATGGTAGAATTTCCTTAAACAATAAACAATAAACACAAACAATAAACAATAGAAAACAAAAGAGAGAAAAAAATTTTTTTTTTTTTAACAAAGTATCAAAAAACTAGCAAAACATTATAAGGTAGACGTATAAAATCAAAGACAGGAACAAATCTGCATTGGTTTTTGCCAGGATTCCAACAGATTCTGAAAACCATTTAGAGAAGTCAAGGTCGAGAGCTTCAGATCTTTTTGTAAGATATTCCATGAAGCAGGAGCAGAGTAGGAGAAGGCCCTTTTTCCAAGTTCAGTCCTCACTGACGGAACACTGCAGGTAATCATGTCCTGAGAGCGCACGCTGTAGCTGCACTCACGCAAAGACATGTAGGAGGAGATGTATGAGGGCAGCAGACCAAGAAGTGATTTAAAGATGAAAATGTACCAGTGGAAGAGTCTGCGTGAGGTTAATGATGTCCAGTTAACCAGTGAATACAGGGTGCAGTGGTGGGTACGATAATCACAACCAGTTATGAATCTTAGTGCACCATGATAGACAACATCCAACATCCGCAGGGTGCTTGTAGGAGCATTCATGTAGAGAATGTCACCGTAATCAATGGAGGGAAGGAAAGTCACAGATACAAGGCGTTTCCTAACATTCAGTGTTAGACATGATCTGTTTCTGAAAAAGAAACCCAGTTTAACTTTCAGTTTCTTCACTAGGTTTTCCACGTGGAGTTTAAAAGAGAGATGTGAATCGATCAGGATACCCAGATATTTATAGGAATCAACAAACTCAATAGGGACACCATTTGAAGATAAAATCAGAGGAGGATCTGCTGGAACCGCCTTCCTATTTGAAAAAAACATCCCTTTTGTTTTATCAGCATTTAGGACAAGTTTGAGACGGAACAAATCTGACTGGATGATGTCAAAAGCGGATTGCAGTAACTGGAAAGCCTTAGCTACTGTTTTAGCTCGGCAATAAACAACTGTATCATCAGCATAGAAATGTAAGGATGCATCAGGGATGCAGTGACCTACATTAGCTATGTAGATTGTAAAGAGAGTGGGTCCTAAAACTGAGCCTTGTGGTACACCATTTTTAACTGTTAAATAGCTGGAAAAAGTACCGTTATGTTGAACACATTGCCTCCGATTGGAAAGATAGTTAGAAAACCAACCGATGGTGTGATCAGAGAAACCGATTTCTGAGAGCTTATGACACAGGATGTTATGATCCACAGTGTCAAAAGCTTTAGACAGGTCTAAGAAAAGTGCAGCACAATAGTCCTTAGCATCCAATGCTTCAACAACATCATTCAGAACCTTCAGAGAAGCAGTTGTTGTGCTGTGTTTTTTCCTGAAACCAGATTGATGAAGAGGTAAGATGTTAAATGAGTCCAGATAGTTTTTGATCTGAGAGTTTATCAGTTTTTCTAGAACCTTGGCTAAGATGCAGAGTTTAGAGATCGGTCGATAATTGTTCAATGAGGTGGGGTCACCTCCCTTCAGCAAAGGAAGAACAAAGGCTGTTTTCCAAGCATCCGGAATGGTGTTTTGGCTTATGGACAGATTAAAGATGTGGGTCACAGGGACTGTGATGATATGAGCAGCCAGCCTTAAGAAATAAGGTGGAAGTTCATCTGGACCTGCAGATTTTTTAGGATCAAGATCATTTAACAGTTTATTTACCTCACTGACTGAGAACGGAGAAAAAGAGAAGGTGTGATTAACAGATGGTTGACTTGTAGGAGGGATTTGATTTGTAGAAGTTTGATTATTAGATAAAGTGGCTGATTTTCCGTTTGTAACTGTGTCAAATAATGAACTAGAAGCAACAAAATGTTTATTGAAACAAGAAAGTTCATTCTCAATAGTCCAGGTATCAAATCCGCTCATTCTCAATCAGTTCATCTGGACAGTTTCTTTTTAGTAGAAACGTTTCACCCTCACTCCAGAGGGCTTCGTCAGTCAGAGTAGTCCAAAGCAAACTGCTACCCCACCAAGTAAACAACTTAAGTGGACCAACCAGTTTGCTGTAGCCAAGATGGTTTCTGGGGGCTTGTCCCTCGTCGACTCCTCCCAGGCAGGCAGGCCCAGTTAAGCTTTGGATGGACTACTGCCAAGCAGCAATCCATCCAAAGCCCAAATGGACGTTCATTCAGTTGCTGCACTCAGCAGACACTCGCGGCCTATGACCCAAACAGGTGAGATCCATCAGCATCAGGTGGGAATCTTCACCAGCATATCCCAAAATATCCTCGCAGACATCAGAGCAGAGTCCATGTCTGAATAATGTAGACTGCAGGCAGAAACCGGGATTTAATGCGCTTTGACGGCCAAGAAAGGACAAACACCCCCTTAGCTCCGATCTTCTGCCCTTTAGCTGCGCACATCCACCGACCGTTAATAACTGTATAAGCAGTCAAAGCTTAATGAAAAATGTCAGTGTTTTTTCAGGTTCTGACCTGTAAATACTGTTAATTTGTGGGATAAAAAAATTATGGGTACTGGCTGGGGCCGGGTCGGGTCGGAATTTTTGGACCTGAATGCAACTCTAGTTAGAAGTAAGATTTTGAATTAAATTCTGGAATTGACAGGGAGCCAATGGAGAGAAGCTAAAACTGGAGAGATAGGATCTCTCCCAGTAACTCCAGTTAAGACTCTGGCAGCAGCATTTTGGATCAACTGAAGACTTTTTAAAGAAGTGTTTGGACACCCAGATAATAAACCTAAATTTGCTGCAGATCGCCTTTTTGTTTTTTACCTGGAAATAGGCCGTTACGTTGTGTCGCATTTGGGTGTTCTAATATCATCAGTGAACAAGTGAGCCTTTTCACTTTCCCAAAAGATGTAAACCTTCGTCAAGAATCGAATAAATAAAGCTGCCCCCCACCCCTCGGAGCTCCCTCGCTTCCTGAAAAGGTAAGACTGTAGGAGGTGGTGAAGAGACGACACAGAAGACGGGATGCAGAACTTCATTTTAATCAACTCCTACTATTCTGGCGGTAAACACCCAAAGACCGCCTTATATATCAACCCTTTCACAATACAACATCCGGTCCTCTGGACCTTTCACAATAAAACATCCGGTAACACATTCGGTCCACTGGGTGTGAGTAGAGTCCCCTAGTGGTCCGCCACACACACCCCCCCAGAACACCCAGTAAGGTCCATCCCTAGTCCCGCATTTTAGGTTTGATCAAACGACCAGAACGGCTGAACCTGGGCCCTGCGTAATCAGTCTGATGAAGCGGGGGGCGACGAGGAGGGCCTGCAGAAGATTCGGGCTCCAATAATAATAATAATAATAATGAATTCAATTTATAACGCACTTTTCATTAATGAAAATCTCAAAGTGCTACAAGGAGCAACAGAATTAAATGTCAATAAAACAAATAATAAAACAATTAAAATCAATAACAATATCAGCTAAGATCAAAAGTAGAATCATGAGGAGGTAGAGTATGCTTGGTCGAAAAGAAAGGTCTTCAAGTCGCTCTTAAAGTCAACCACAGACTGTGGGGCTCTTAGACAGTCAGGAAGAGAGTTCCACAGGCGGGGGGCAGCCACACTGAAAGCCCGGTCTCCCATGGTCCTTAATTTGGTTCTCGGAATGTGAAGGAGATTGCTGTTCTGTGACCGCAGCGAGCGGGTGGATGAGTATGGAATAAGAATATCCTTCAGATAATCTGGTGAAGTTCCGTGTAAGCATTGATGTGTAATGAGAGCAGTTTTGTACTGAATTCTGTAGGCGACAGGAAGCCAATGAAGGTTATGGAGAATGGGCGTAATATGTTCAAATTTACGAACTCTCAACAAGATCCTTGCTGCACTGTTTTGAATATATTGAAGTTTCTGAAGGTTTTTGCCAGGGATTCCAATAAACAGGGAGTTGCAGTAGTCGAGCCTGGAGGAGACAAAAGCATGGACGAGCTTCTCAGCATCGGAAAAAGTTAGGGATGGGCGAAGTCTGGAGATGTTTCGAAGATGGAAGAAGCAAGTTTTAAACAAATGCTTAATGTGATTTTCAAATGTAAGATTGGAGACCAATGGTCGTTGAGAGTCTCTGGAAGGAGGACCGCAGTCCGTTAGCAATGTGGATGGAGGTCTGCCCCTGCGAGGAGCCTGGTCCGTAACAACCTGATCATCAAGCATAACATGAGCTGGTTTAAGCCTATCGATACAGACAGTCTCAGTACGACCCCCTAAATCTAAAAGGAAGTGTTTTGGACCTGGTTGAAGAACCCGAAACGGTCCGTCATACAAAGGCTGTAGTGGTGTCCTGTGTGCATTGTGTTTGACAAAAACAAATTTAGAGGACTCCAGACTCTTAGGGACAAATGACTGCGGTAAACAATGGTGTACCGGGCCGGGGACACGAACAGAGCCCTCCTGAGAGGAAAAATGGAGCAACGGTGGAGCGAACTGTGGTGAGGGTACCTCAGGTAAAAACTCACCGGGGACGCGCACAGGCTGACCGAAAACCAGTTCAGCCGGGGAAGAGCTCAGGTCCTCTTTGGTTGCGGTACGTAAACCCAACAAAACCCAGGGAAGACGGTCAATCCAGTTGTCACCGGTCAATGCAGCGCGAAGTGCGGCTTTCAATGACCTGTGAAACCGTTCACACAAACCATTAGCTTGGGGGTTGTAAGCGGTGGTCCTGTGAACGTTAGTCCCCAGACCCTTGGCCATGGTAGACCAAAGTTCAGAAACAAACTGCGGGCCCCTGTCCGATGTAATGTCTGAAGGGGGGCCAAAACGCGCAACCCAGGTAGACAAAAATGCCCGGGCCACCACTGCAGATGTTGTGGATGTCAGAGGAACCACCTCAGGCCACCTGGTGGTCCGGTCTATCATAGTCAGCAGATGAGTAAAACCTTGTGATGGAGGCAGAGGGCCCACCAGGTCTACGTGCACATGGTCAAACCGCCGACCAGGAATGGAGAAAGGTTCCAAAGGTGCTTTGGTGTGCCTGTTAACCTTAGCACGCTGGCATGGGACACACGCTGCTGCCCACTCCTTAACTGCTTTACGCAGACCGGGCCAAACAAACTTTGAACTGACCAGTTTCACCGAGGCTCTAACACCTGGATGAGAAAGGGAATGTAAGGAGTCAAAAACGCGGCGTCGCCATGAAACTGGAACCAGGGGGCGGGGCCTGCCAGTAGAAACATCACAGAGCAGGAGGGGACCTCCGTCATTCACCTGCCGTTCCTCCAACTCGAGGCCCGTGGGCCCGGACTGGAGCTCGAGTATTTCTGCGTCGCTACGTTGGTCCGCAGCCATAGCAGAAAAATCGATGCCAACGTATACGGGAGAGATCAGCACCCGGGAGAGACAGTCGGCCACCACGTTGGATTTTCCAGCCACATGCTGAATGTCTGTAGTAAATTCAGACACCGCTGCGAGGTGGCGTTGCTGGCGAGCAGACCAGGGGTCAGAAATTTTTGACATCGCAAACACCAAGGGTTTGTGGTCAACATATGCAGTGAACATCGGCAGAGGGTTTGTGGTCAACATATGCAGTGAACTGGCGGCCCTCCAGGAAAAACCTGAAATGGCGTGTGGCCAGGTAAAGCGCCAGCAACTCTCTGTCAAAAACACTGTATTTCAGCTCATTGTCCCGCAGCGTACGGCTGAAAAATGCAAGCGGCTGCCAAACCCCGGAAACCTGCTGTTCTAACACAGCCCCCACCGCAACATCAGATGCGTCTGTTGTCAAAGCTATTTGTGCCGCTGGGGATGGATGGGCCAAAAGGGCAGCAGTGGCCAGTGCAGCTTTAGCATCACCAAATGCCTGTAGGCGTTCTGGTGTCCAGTCAACACTGTCGTTGGGCTTTTTCTTTTTTAGCGCTCCATAGAGCGGTCGCAGCAGTTGTGCTGCCCTGGGGAGGAAACGGTTATAGAAATTAACCATTCCCAAAAATTCTTGTAGCGCTTTAACAGACTGGGGCTGTGGAAAATCGGACACCGCCTGCACTTTGTTTGGTAACGGGACGGCACCACTGGCAGAAATGCGGTGGCCCAAAAAGTCAATGACTGGCAACCCAAACTGGCATTTCGCTGTATTTACAATCAGGCCATGTGCTGCCAGGCGCTGAAAAACCTCACGGAGGTGGGACATGTGCTGCTCAGCCGAGCTGCTAGCCACCAGGACGTCATCCAGGTACACAAATACGAAGGACAGACCCCTTAGGACTGAATCCATCAACCGCTGAAACGTTTGTGCTGCACCTTTAAGACCAAAAGGCATGCGCAAAAACTCAAACAGGCCGAAAGGCGTGATAACAGCGGTCTTAGGGACATCCTCCACATGCACAGGAACCTGGTGGTACCCCCGTACTAAATCTACTTTAGAAAAAATGGAGGTCCCAGCCAGGTGCACTGAAAAATCCTGGATGTGGGGGATGGGATAACGATCGTTCTCTGTGATGTTATTAAGGCGGCGGAAATCCCCACATGGTCGCCATTTGCCGTCTGCCTTGGGCACCATGTGCAGGGGGGAGGCCCACGGACTGTTTGAGCGTTGCACGATGCCTAAACGCTCCATGTTAGCAAACTCTTCCTGCGCGATTGCTAGCTTAGTAGCATCGAGGCGGCGTGCACGTGCGAAAACCGGGGGGCCCGTTGTGGGGATATAATGTTCGATCCCATGTTTAGTGTTTGTGTTTGCAAAATTAGGAACAGTCAGTGAGGGGAACTCAGACAATAAACGCTGAAACACGTTACCCGAAGCTAAAAAGTTAGCATGCATTAAAGGCCCAGCTCCTCGCGTCGCACAAGGCAGTGACGAAAAAGACACAGCGTCGATCAAACGTCTGTTAGCAACATCAACAAGGAGCCCGTGAGCACAAAGAAAATCAGCCCCTAAAATAGGAACTGAGCTCGCAGCTACCACAAAGTTCCACTGGAAGTCCCGTTCATGGAAACAAACAGTCACCAACCTTTCACCAAACGTCTTGATGGGAGAGCCATTAGCCGCGGTTAGCATCGGCCCGCAGCCTTCTGCCAACCTGTCTGAGCCAGTCGGGGGAACGAGGCTCTTCTGCTCTTCTGGTTCTCCAGACGATGCTATTCCACCTTGACTATTCAATGAGGTTTTTCTTTCTATAGGTCCTTCGATCCTTGCTCTTGTGAATAGTAGCCTGTCCTCAGGTGCTGTTCCTGAAAATTTGAAACATGCAGTTGTCCAGCCTCTAATTAAGAAATCAAACTTGGATACTGCTGTCCTGGCGAACTACAGACCAATTTCTAAATTGCCCTTCGTTTCGAAAATTCTTGAGAAGGTAGTTTATAATCAGCTAATGGCCTATCTCATTGAAAATAATATTTTAGAGGTTTTTCAGTCCGGTTTTAAATCATTTCATAGCACAGAGTCAGCTCTTTTAAAAGTTTTTAACGATATATTCTTGGCGACTGATTCTGGTGACTGCGTTGTTTTGGTGTTGTTGGATCTATCAGCTGCGTTTGACACAGTGGATCACAACATTTTAATCACACGTTTGGAACAGTGGGTGGGCATTGGTCATATAGCCTTAGATTGGTTTAAATCTTATCTGACCAAGCGTACTTTTTGTGTCTGTCTTGATGGACATAGGTCCTCCTCTGCTCCACTCTCATGTGGTGTTCCGCAGGGCTCAGTTTTGGGCCCTCTTTTATTTTTGTTGTACATCCTTCCGCTTGGTTCTGTTTTTAGGAAATACGGGATTGCTTTTCATTGTTATGCAGATGACACACAGATCTACGTACCTTTAAAGAAAGCAGACTCAGCCTCTCTTCGGTCTCTGTTCCTATGTTTGGAAGATTTGAAGGCCTGGATGGCCCTAAACTTCTTAAAACTTAACGAAGACAAAACAGAGGTGGTGATTTTTGGCAATTCGACTGAAGACTCTCTGTCCGATTGCTCCTTGGCTCAGTATGTCCGGCCAGTTGTTACAAATCTAGGGGTCAAGCTGGATGCTGGTCTTAGGCTGGAGTCTCAGATTAAAGCAGTTGTAAAATCCAGCTTTTTTCATTTGAGGCAGCTAGCCAAAGTAAAAGCCATCCTTCCTAGACAGCACTTCGAAACAGCAATCCATGCATTTGTGACCACACGGCTGGATTACTGTAATTCACTTTATGTTGGTATTAGTGATCTGTGTACTTCCCAGCTTCAGAGGGTTCAAAATGCAGCTGCACGACTCTTAACAGGTACACGAAAATTTGATCACATTTCCCCTGTTTTGGCATCTTTGCACTGGTTACCGGTGCGTTACAGGATTCATTTTAAAATACTTTTATTTACTTTTAAAGCTCTAAATGGCCATGCCCCTCCATACCTGTCAGAGCTGCTGCATTACTACACACCCTCTCGTTCGCTCAGGTCAGCTGACCAGTTGCTTCTGAGGGTACCGAGGACAAAGCGCAAGCTTAGAGGGGACCGTGCTTTCTCTGTGGTAGCTCCTAAGCTCTGGAATGACCTCCCATTAGACATAAGACAGGCCTCTTCACTTGCTGTTTTTAAGTCTCTTCTTAAAACCCATCTTTTTTCTTTGGCTTTTGGTACAATCTGAGATGTTTTAACTTTGTTTTATTGTTTTATTGTATTCATAATTTATTATTTTAGTACTGTTTTTAGTCCCTTCCATTTTATGATTGTATTGTATTTTGTGATTGTGTGTACAGCACTTTGGTCCTGTTGGGTGCAAAAAGTGCTCTATAAATAAAGTTGGTATGGTATGGTATGTGAACCAGAGTCCACCAGGAACCGCCTCCCCGACCTCGAGTCTTCGATGAAAAGCAGCCTTTCCCTGTCGCCAACGGCCGCGGCTGCTAGCGTGCGCTGGCATCGTCTTTTTCCCTGCGGCTTGAAGCTGCACGGCGGGACGCACCGTCGTGCTTTGGCGCCAAAGCGCTGGTGGTAGAAACAAAAGGTGGCTCCTGTCCGCCTGCGGGTAGCGACCCCTGCTACCACCGATGGCTCGTCCGGCTCTGAGGGCGTTGCTTGAAGCTCAGGTGCTGCTGGAGATCCGGGGACCGCCGCCTGGACCGCGAAGGTCCTCGCAGCTAGGAGGATGCGGTCGGCTTCTTCGGCCAGCGAGCGGTAGTCTCTCTGCCGCAGAAACGGGGAGTTGGCCAGGACCGTGCGCACCGAAGCCGGGAGCTGGCGGAGGAAGAGGTGGAGGAAGAGAAACCCACAGTCTTCTGATCCCATCAAGGACAACATGCTCTCCATGAGCTCAAGAGCTGTGCCATCGCCCAAATCGGAGAGGGAAAAAAGTTTCTCAGCGCGCTCCGCGTCAGAAAGTGAGTAACGCCGGAGGAGCAGCTGCTTGATGGCGTCGTACTTTCCTTGTACAGGAGGGGCCTGGAGCAGGGTCATTGCCCGTTGGGTGGACAGCGGATCCAGCGAGGCGACCACATAGTGGTATTTGGTGTCGTCTGCTGAAATCCCACGAAGAGCAAACTGTGATTCGATGTGGGCGAACCACGACGGAGGTGCGTGCAGCCAGAAGTCCGGGATTTTAACGGCCACCGAAAAAGCGAGCGGGCCGCCTGTGGAGGTTCCACAGCAGCGGACATCTGAAGAGAGCTGGCTGGAGCGTCAGATGTCGACATGTTCAGTTCACGTGGGTCACCAGTGTAGGAGGTGGTGAAGAGACGACACAGAAGACGGGATGCAGAACTTCATTTTAATCAACTCCTACTATTCTGGCGGTAAACACCCAAAGACCGCCTTATATATCAACCCTTTCACAATACAACATCCGGTCCTCTGGACCTTTCACAATAAAACATCTGGTAACACATTCGGTCCACTGGGTGTGAGTAGAGTCCCCTAGTGGTCTGCCACAAGACTCAAATAAATACGGGTGCAGACCTAAATTAGAACCTGCTGTTTCTTGTTCATCTAACTTTCTGCTTCCCAAACTGAAGACAAATAGCTCAAATCTTCACTTAGATTGCTAAATTTGTCGTGTTTTAAATTGTCCGCCATTAATATGTAAAAGCATACCAAAGTCCTCTGCCCAATACTACGTCACATATGTTGCATTTGCGTGTAATCGGATTTCCCGTGAATAAACACGGCGCAAAGTTTAAAATCACTTTTAAATCAAAATTAAATTGAGTTATCATTTTGTTTGCAAAAACGAACATAGCTGAATGATACAAGATATTTATGTTGGGCAATTTAATGCATTGTTACAAAATCATGTCACAGATGCTTTAAACCCTGAGCTTCCCGTCCTCTCCATGAACTCAGAGTCAGAGGTTTATTGTCCTTTCAGCAACGTACAAGTACGTATTGAAATGAAACAGTGTTCCCAAGGATCACGGTGCAACACAGAACATAACGTTCACAACAACACAACACAGTGCAGATACACAACAGTACAATAAATACAAACAGAAATTAACCTAATCTAAACATTTGGAGTGCTTGGGGCCCTCACTATCTGGGGCTGGGCGCTTGGGCGTTTGTCAGCTCGGTGCGTGGAAGTTTGCCCAACCAGTTTACATGTGCTTTGTGGACTTGGAAAAGGCATTCGACCGCGTCCCTCGGGGGGTTCTGTGGGGGGTACTCCGGGAGTATGGGGTACCAGGCCCATTGATATGGGCTGTTAGGTCCCTGTACGACCAGTGTCAGAGCTTGGTCCGCATTGCCGGCAGTAAGTCAGGCTCGTTTCCAGTGAGAGTTGGACTCCTCCAAGGTTGCCCTCCAGCTTGTTTGTCAGCTCGGCCTGGTGGCTGCCTGGTGGGGCTCGGGTCCTCTGGTCCTGTCAGGTCTGGACCTGAGGGATGGGCGTCCCCGGTGCCCGAGCCTCGGTGACCGGCCCTGGGGCTACGTCGGTGCAGCGGGCTCCGGCGGGGGCCTGTGTATTGTCGCTGTTGACCCCGGGGGGTCATTGTGTGTGGTCCCTGGTGGGGTTCGTCCGGTTCTTCCACTTGGTCGGATCTGGGGAGTGGACGAGTGGCTCGTCCTGTTCGGGTGGTCCTGGGGACTCTGGGCTCGGGGTCCTTCCTGGGGTCTTGGGCTTTGATCGCCCCTTCGTCTGTCTCGGGCTTTGGGGGGACGGGTCTCTGATGCTTCACAGTCGCTACTAAATGTTCTATTGGAGGAACCTCATTCACTTATGCATGCTCACAACCACACACAAATGGATGCAGGGATGTATAGTAGATGTATGTAGATGGGTATATAAATGAATATAAATATATATGNGGAGGCACAGAGACGGGCAAAGCCATAGAGTTCCTGCGCACCCAGTATTTCACAGAGGCCGCAGGGAGCCGAGCCAACCAACGAGTGCCTCAGATCGCCGTGGTCATCACAGACGGGGACTCCACAGACGAAGTCGAGGAGCCAGCTCAGAAACTGCGACAGGAGGGTGTCATCATCTTCGCTATCGGGGTGGGACAGGCCAACATGGAGGAGCTAGAGTCCATTGCTAACCGGCCTTCACAGCGTTTCCTGTTAAACATCGGCAGTTTCCAGGCCCTGCAAGGGCTGACAGACCGTCTGCTGAAGACGGTCTGCGTCTCCATGGAGGACCAGAGACAGGGTAGGACAACGAGCTGTAGGACTTGATCAAACCTTCAGCAGATAGTTAATCCACATGTAAAACAAACTACTATCTCCCAAAAGACCCATCCAGTGTGTTAACTGTTGAATGTCCTGCAGGTACCCTGATGCATGCTCAATCCTGCAGGGTCCTGCAGGTAGTTTCTAATTCTGACAGTGTGTTAGCAGGTTCACACTTGAAAATACTTTTTTAATTCAATTTATTCATTTTAAAATACAACACAAAACAATCCCACAAATTAGGCTTTATACAACTTATAACATTTATGACATTTAGAACATTTATAACATTTATAACATTTATAACATTTAAAACATTTACAACATTTACAATATTTACAACATTTACAATATTTACAACATTTATAACATTTAGAACATTTAGAACATTTAAACCATTTAGAACATTTAAAACCTTTACAACATTTATACCATAACATTTATAACATTTAAAACATTTACAACATTTACAATATTTATAACATTTACAACATTTACAACATTTACAACATTGATAATATTTATAACATTTAAAACATTGACAACATTTACAATATTTACAACATTTACAATATTTACAACATTTAGAACATTTAGAACATTTAAAACATTTAGAACATTTAAAACATTTAGAACATTTATACCATAACATTTATAACATTTAAATCATTTACAATATTTACAACATTTATAACATTGATAACATTTATAACATTTAAAACATTTACAATATTTACAACATTTACAATATTTACAACATTTATAACATTGATAACATTTATAACATTTAAAACATTTACAACATTTACAATATTTACAACATTTACAATATTTACAACATTTACAACATTTAGAACATTTAGAACATTTAAAACATTTATAACATTTATACCATAACATTTATAACATTTATAAGATTTACAACATTTACAACATTTTACACCATTTACAACATTTATAACATTTAAAACATTTAAAACATTTAGAATATTTATACCGAAACATTTATAACATTTATAATATTTACAACATTGACAACATTTACAACATTGATAACATTTATAACATTTAAAACATTTATAACATTTAAAACATTTAGAACATTTATACCATAACATTTATTACATTTAGAACATTTACAACATTTATAATAACATTTATAACATTTGTAACATTTACAACATTTAAAATATTTAAATTTTTTATAACATTTATAATATTTATAACTTAAAATAT
The DNA here is from genome assembly GCA_038048925.1 of Garcialebias charrua. NCBI lineage: Eukaryota > Metazoa > Chordata > Actinopteri > Cyprinodontiformes > Rivulidae > Garcialebias > Garcialebias charrua. Next base: position 15,718 of record JBBPBX010041080.1, read on the forward strand.
TTGAAACATTTTGAAAATTTTGAACATTTATAACAACATTTATAACATAACTTTTAGAACATTTAGAACATAACATTTAGAACATTTATAACATAACATTTTGAACATTTTGAACATTTATAACATAACATTTATAACATTTGTAACATTTACAACAGTTACAATATTTACAACATTTAGAACATTTATAACATTTACAACATTGATAACTTTTAAAACATTTAGACCATTTAGAACATTTATAACATTTACAACATTTATAACATAACATTTATAACATAACATGTATAACATTTAGAACATTTAGAACATAACATTTAGAACAATTAGAACATTTAGAACATAACATTTACAACATTTACAATATCTACAACATTTACAACATTTACAACATTTATAACATTTAAAACATTTAAAACATTTACAATATTTACAACATTTACAACATTTACAACATTTACAAAATTTATAACATTTAAAACATTTATAACATTTATACCATAACATTTATAACATTTACAACATTTACAATATTTACAACATTGACAACATTTACAACATTGATAACATTTATAACATTTAAAACATTTATAACATTTAGAACATTTATACCATAACATTTATTACATTTATTACATTTATTACATTTATAACGTTTACAACATAACATTTATAACATATGTAACATTTACAACATTTAAAATATTTAAAACTTTTATAACATTTATAACATTTATAACTTAAAATATTTAAAACATTTTGAACATTTTAAACATTCATAACAAAATGTATAACATAACATTTAGAACATTTAGAACATAACATTTTGAACATTTAGAACATAACATTTTGAACATTTTGAACATTTATAACATAACATTTATAACATTTGTAACATTTACAACAGTTACAATATTTACAACATTTAGAACATTTACAACATTTACAACATTGATAACGTTTAAAACATTTAGACCATTTAGAACATTTATAACATTTACAACATTTATAACATAACATTTATAACATAACATTTATAACATAACATGTATAACATTTAGAACATAACATTTAGAACAATTAGAACATTTAGAACATAACATTTACAACATTTATAACATTGATAACATTTAAAACATTTACAACATTGATAACATCTATAACATTTACAACATTTATAACATAACATTTATAACGTAACATGTATAACATTTATAACATTTATAACATAACATTTAGAACATAACATTTAGAACATTTACAACATTTACAACATTTACAACATTTATAACATAACATTTATAACATAACATGTATAACATTTAGAACATTAGAACATAACATTTACAACATTTATAACATTTACAACATTTATAACATAACATGTATAACATTTAGAACATAGATTTATAATATAACATTTATAACATAACATTTATAACATTTAGAACACAACATTTTGTACATTTAAAACATTTATAACATAATATTTATAACATAACATGTATAACGAGTGAGACAGGTCCCTCTTGTAAATGAGTCCCCGTGACTCAACGAGGCTAGCCTGTATAAATAAAGGTTGAATGAATGAATGAAAAAAAAAATAACATTTAGAACTTTTAGAACATAACATTTTGAACATTTATAACATAACATTTTGAACGTTTATAACATTTACAACATTTATAACATTAATAACATTTAAAACATTTACAACATTTACAACATTTATAACATAACATGTATAACATTTAGAACATTTACAACATTTACAACATAACATGTATAACATTTAGAACATTTATAACAACATTTAGAACAACATTTAGAACATTTAGAACATAACATTTAGAACATTTAGAACATAACATTGTGAACATTCATAACATTTATAACATAACATTTATAACATTTAGAACATTTACAACATTGATAACATTGATAACATTTATAACATTTGTAACATTTACAACATTTACAATATTTACAATATTTAGAACATTTAGAACATTGATAACATTGATAACATTTATAAAAAAAAAACATTTAGAACATTCACAACATGTAGAACATAACATTTAGAACATTTAGAGCATAACATTTATAACATTAATGCCATAACATTTAGAACATTCATACCACAACATTTAGAACATTTAGAACATAACATTTAGAACATTTATTAAATTTATGACATTTAAAACATTTATAACATAACATTTAGAACATTTAGAAGATTTAGAACTTTTAGAACATAACATTTAGAACATAACATTTAGAACATGTATAACATTTAGAATATTTACAACATTTATAACATTTATAATGTTTCTTCTTTCTGCTACCTTTCATTTTTATATTTCATATGTTGTTGTTTATGGGATTGTTTTGTATTTATTTTAAAATGAACAAATTTGATAAAAAATAAAAATAAATCATGCACAACATTTAGAACATTTAGAACGTATCGCTCGGTACTCGTCTTTATTTTCAGAACAGATTGTCTTTTGTTGTTCTTTGCAGCCTTGGCTGAAAAGTTTGCAGATATTTTCTTCCTGGTGGACGGCGGTATCTCACAAAGTCAGTTCCAGCTGGTCAGAACCATCCTCACCCGACTGACCAATCAGCTCAACTTTGAAGCCTCTGAATACCGACTGGGTCTGGCCCAGTACAGTCAACGGGTGCAGGTGGAGTTCCTCCTCAATAAGCACCAAACCAAAGAGCAGACCCAGAATGCCATCAAAAGTTTCCGCCCACTCAGACTCTCACCCGCCGACCCACGGAACCTGGGCGCCGCTCTGGAGTACGCCAGCACTAACATTTTCACCCGAGAGGCAGGAAGCCGAGCAGACCAAGGCTACCCACAGTTCCTGGTGGTTCTGAGTGGAAAGGACTCTGATGATTCTGTGTATAAACCGGCACGTCTGATTAAATCAGAAGGGGTAACGGTGGTGGGAATGAGCCTCGGTGCATCACTGACTGAGCTGCGTGTGATAGCCACACCACCACACGTTTACCAGTTCAACAACACCGTAGCGCTGCTGCTCAGGAAGACCTTTGAAACCGAGGAACCAGGGACCATTGTAACCGAAGGTAAAGAAAGTCTTTAATGTATTTTTGACATGATTATTGATTCAGTTCCCTGGCTGCTGAAGCTCTAGGAGGTGTGTTTTAGATTACATCCAGTGCTCACACTCACCACCCTTCATTGACTTACTGTTTATTTCAGTTTCAGAACTGTGGTTTTTGAAGTTGTTCTTCTTGTTGTAAGCATCCAAGACTGTTGTCACACTGGTTGATGACCTTGTTAATCTCTACAGGAGCCCCACATCCTGTTAGAGCATGAACGCGTCACAGAAAATCAGTGAGAAGGCAGTTGTGATGTTGCTCTTGATATTTGTCAAATAAGTTTTCCTTCTGTTTCCAGCATCTTTCAGGAACTCAAAGACACTCTCACCTGCACCTTTGCTCTACAAGTTTTTCCCAAGATGATAAATGTTCACGCAGCTATAATTACAGCACAGCTGTGATTCTCTAACAGTGATAGAACGATGCTTGTCACTGCCTGATCTGTTACGGAAGCACAATCCGTAGAGTAGCTCATTTGTGCAGGTGCTAAAAGGAATACTTCTGGGTTGCACGGATCGCCATTGAATATGCTAGATTGAGGAATACCTACTGGAAATTATTACTTGATAGTGATAGAAATATTTTATCTAGACTGTGACCCTGGGTTTTGATCTGCTCAGAGACGGATTGTAATAAGATTATGAACCGGTTCTGACCGGTTTGAACAGGGCCAGCAACTACAAACAAAGAGTCTCCCAAGGATTCAGTATCCGTCAAGTAGATTATTTTTATTTATTTATTTGTTGGCTCGCTACACACTACTGGGGGACTTCAACACTCACGTGGGCAATGACAGTGAGACCTGGAGGGGTGTGGTTGGGAGGAACGGCCCCCCTGATCTGAACCCGAGTGGTGTTCTGTTATTGGACTTCTGTGCTCGTCATGGATTGTCCATAACGAACACCATGTTCAGGCATAAGGGTGTACATATGTGCTCTTGGCACCAGGACACCCTAGGTCGCAGTTCGATGATCGACTTTGTTGTCGTCTCATCTGATCTGCGGCCGCATGTCCTGGACACTCGGGTGAAGAGAGGGGCGGAGCTGTCCACTGACCACTACCTGGTGGTGAGTTGGCTCCGATGGTGGGGGAGGATGCCGGTCAGACCTGGCAGACCCAAACGTATTGTGAGGGTCTGCTGGGAACATCTGGCAGAGTCTTGAATTGAGAATTGAGAAAGCTTATCGGATGATGAGCGAAACGTCTTCTGTTACAAATAAAGTCCAGTTGATCTTGTATTGAATGCCTTTTTTGATTTATCATGTCCTGGACGACTGAGAATCTTCACCGGCATCTGGCAGAGTCTCCCGTAAGACGGAGCTTTAACTCCCACCTCCGGGAGGGCTTTGAACACGTTCCGAGGGAGGCGGGGGACATTGAGTCCGAGTGGGCCATGTTCCGCGCCTCTATTGTCGAGGTAGCTTATCAGAGTTGTGGCCGCAAGGTTGTTGGTGCCTGTCGTGGTGGCAACCCTCGAACACCGGCGGTGAGGGATGCTGTCATGCTGAAGAAGGAGTCCTATTGGGCCTTTTTGGCCTGTGGGACCCCGGAAGCAGCAGATAGGTACCGACAGTCCAAGCGGCATGCGGCTCGGGTGGTTGCTGAGGCAAAAACTCGGGCGTGGGAGGAGTTCGGAGAGGCCATGGAGAATGACTTCCGTACGGCTTCGAGGCGATTCTGGTCCACCATCCGGCGTCTCAGGGGGGGAAAGCGGTACGCGACCAACACCATTTATGGTGGGGATGGCGTGCTGTTGACCTCAACTCGGGATGTTGTGAGTCGGTGGGCGGAATACTTCGAAGACCTCCTCAATCCTACTGGCACGTCTTCCACTGAGGAAGCGGAGCCTGGGGACTTTGGGTCGGGCTCTCCAATCTCTGGTGCTGAGGTCACCGAGGTGGTTAAAAAGCTCCGCGGTGGCAGGGCTCCGGGGGTGGATGAGATTCGCCCTGAGTTCCTTAGGGCTCTGGATGTTGTGGGGTTGTGTTGGCTTACGCAACTCTGCAATATCGCGTGGACATCGGGGGCAGTTCCCTTGGATTGGCAGACTGGGGTGGTGGTTCCCCTATTCAAAAAGGGGGACCGTAGGGTGTGTTCCAACTATAGGGGGATCACACTCTTAAGCCTCCCTGGTAAGGTCTATTCAGGGGTTCTGGAGAGGAGGGTCCGTCGGATAGTTGAACCTCGGATTCAGGAGGAGCAGTGTGGTTTTCGTCCTGGTCGTGGAACACTGGACCAGCTCTACACCCTCAGCAGGGTCCTGGAGGGTGCGTGGGAGTTTGCCCAACCAGTTTACATGTGCTTTGTGGACTTGGAGAAGGCATTCGACCGCGTCCCTCGGGGGGTTCTGTGGGGGGTACTCCGGGAGTATGGGGTACCAGGCCCATTGATATGGGCTGTTAGGTCCCTGTACGACCGGTGTCAGAGCTTGGTCCGCATTGCCGGCAGTAAGTCAGGCTCGTTTCCAGTGAGAGTTGGACTCCGCCAAGGTTGCCCTTTGTCACCGATTCTGTTCATAACTTTTATGGACAGAATTTCTAGGCGCAGCCAAGGTGTTGAGAGGATCCGTTTTGGTGGCCTTAGAATCGCTTCTCTGTTTTTTGCAGATGATGTGGTCCTATTGGCTTCATCAGATCGTGATCTACAGCTTTCGCTGGAGCGGTTTGCAGCCGAGTGTGATGCGGCCGGGATGAGGATCAGTTCCTCCAAATCCGAGGCCATGGTCTTGAGCCGGAAAAGGGTAGCATGCCCTCTCCGGGTCGGGGAGGAGGTCCTGCCCCAAGTGGAGGAGTTTAAGTATCTCGGGGTCTTGTTCACGAATGAGGGAAAACTGGAGCGTGAGATCGATAGGCGGATAGGTGCAGCGTCCGCAGTGAAGCGGGCGCTGTACCGGTCTGTCGTGGTGAAGAGAGAGCTGAGTCAAAAGGCAAAGCTCTCAATTTACCGATCGATCTACGTTCCCACCCTCATCTATGGTCATGAGCTTTGGGTTGTGACCGAAAGAACGAGATCTCGGATACAAGCGGCTGAAATGAGTTTTCTCCGCAGGGTGTCTGGACTCTCCCTTAGAGATAGGGTGAGAAGCTCAGTCATCCGGGAGGGACTCGGAGTAGAGCCGCTGCTTCTCCACATCGAGAGGAGCCAGTTGAGGTGGCTCGGGCATCTGGTTAGGATGCCTCCTGGACGCCTCCCTGGTGAGGTGTTCCGGGCATGTCCCACCGGGAGGAGACCCAGAGGAAGACCCAGGACACGCTGGAGGGACTATGTTTCTCGGCTGGCCTGGGAACGCCTTGGGATTCCCCCAGAGGAGCTGCTCCAAGTGGCTGGGGAGAGGGAAGTCTGGGCCTCCCTACTTAGGCTGCTACCCCCGCGACCCGACCCCGGATAAGCGGACGAAAATGGATGGATGGATGGATGGCTCGTTACACCACGCAGATGAGGTCTTTCCACATCCTGTTAGCTCACATAAGATCCAATGAGATCACACTTGGTCCACCCCTCTTATTCACTTGATAGGCTGCGCTCCCGGAAGAAAACTGAGCCTAGGCCCAATATATTTGTAAGGCAACGTGTCATCCAGCCCTTCTGGTCCTTGCTCTCGCGTCGAATTGTATCGGAGGCCAGTGCTGTAACTGTAACCTTCTCCTATCTTGTTTTATTACAATTAATAAATTGAATTCATGTTTCCTTGATTTATTGAGATAGACTGAGTTACTACATCTGAGGGAGTCCGAGCCGGAAGCCTCTTGAGCTACAGATGGGCCTGGGGTTCAAGATAAGACCTGCAGGCCGTGACAACATTAATAAAATATATTTATGAAACATACCATATTTATTAAGATTAATTAAAATATCTCTTTCTATGAATTCATTAATTTTCCTGGACATTGTTATTATTCCGTTTATGAATAAGAACGGTCTTAATTTGCTTAGAAAAGTATGTGCTCTATCTCCGCAGATTTTCATGTTGCTTATTCAGTTCTTATTCATAAGCAACGGCGATCCATGCGACCCAAAAATATTCTTTTTAGTGCATGCGCAAATGAGCTGACACTATGGAACGTGCTTACGTAAAAGATCAGACTGTGACAATGCTCCTACTAGGCGCGGTGCTACCAACCCCCTCAGAATTTTCCCTGATCACTTTGTCCTCTCACACGTGGTGCATGTCACATTGTGTTCCTGCCACCCAACATTTAAAACCGGTCTTTCCCTTGTTTCATTGATCCTAAATCTGGCAAACTTGGTGTTCAAAATGTTTACTGCATATTCATTCATTCAACCTTTATTTAGGCAATTTAATCTCATTGAGCCTCAATGGCTCATTTACAAGAGAGACCTACTACAAACAAAGAACGATGACAACAGCAACAGTAGATTTTCCTTGGACAATCAACAATAGACAATCATTAAGAGAGAAAAACAGATTTTTTAACACGTTAAAACAAAGATGTCAAAGTAGCAAAACAGACAGATTATAAGGTAGATGTAGAAAATCAACAGGAACATGTCTGCATTGGTTTTTGTCAGGATTCCAACAGATTCTTAAAACCATTTAGAGAAGTCAAGGTCGAGATCTTCAGATCTTTTTGTAAGATATTCCATGAAGCAGGAGCAGAGTAGGAGAAGGCCCTTTTTCCAAGTTCAGTCCTCACTGATGGAACACTGCAGGTAATCATGTCCTGAGAGCGCACACTGTAGCTGCACTCACACAGAGACATGTAGGAGGAGATGTATGAGGGCAGCAGACCAAGAAGTGATTTAAAGATGAAAATGTACCAGTGGAAGAGTCTGTGTGAAGTTAATGATGTCCAGTTAACCAGTGAATACAGGGTGCAGTGGTGGGTACGATAATCACAGCCAGTTATGAATCTTAGTAATAATATATAAATAATAATAATAATTTTATTTAAAAGCGCCTTTCAGGACACCCAAGGACACTTAACAAACAAACACAGTTCAAACATCAGCAGTAACAAATTGAAATATAAAATACATAAAGAATATAAAACACAAAATAATTTAAAATACATTTAGTAATTTAGTGCACCATGATAGACAGCATCCAACATCTGCAGGTGCTTGTAGGAGCGTTCATGTAGATAATGTCACTGTAATCAATGGAGGGAAGGAAAGTCACAGATACAAGGCCTTTCCTGGCATTCAGCATTCAACAACCTAGGAGGCTAATATTTCTGTTGTTGTGGATCTTTAGAGGCTGAATAAGTCTGAAGGGTTAAATGCAGATTTGATCTAATTTTTTGTGTCCATTTGCAGACTGCCAAATTGCCAACCTGGCAGACGTGGTGTTCATTGTTGATGAGTCTGGAAGCATCGGCGATTCCAACTTCCAGCTGGTCCGAGCCTTCCTGCACTCCATCATCAACGGTCTGGACATCAGTCCAACCAGAGTCCGAGTGGGCATTGTCCTGTACAACACAGAGCCCACGGCACATGTCTACCTGGACACCTTCAGCAACAAAACCGAACTACTGGACTTTGTCAGAATCCTTCCTTATCGAAGAGGGGGCACAAACAGTGGAGCCGCCTTGAATTTCACCCGCGAGAATGTCTTCATCGAGGACAAAGGAAGCAGGAAGTCAAAGGGTGTTCAGCAGGTAGCGGTGGTGATCACTGATGGGGAGTCTCAGGACAACGTGAGCAAAGCAGCAGCTGATCTACGGCGTGCAGGAGTCACCGTTTACTCTGTGGGAGTTCAAGACGCCAACGAAGCGGAGCTGCAACAGATAGCCTCCCATCCTCCGCAGAAACATGTGTTCATCGTGGACAGCTTTGCCAAACTGAAATCTCTGGAGCAGAGCCTGCAGAAACTGCTCTGCAACAATATCTTACAGCAGGCGTTCTCTGTGGTTATGAGAAGATCCGACATCAAAGAAGGTTGGACTGCTATTCAATAAATGATCCCGTTTTCAGATTTTGTTACCAATCAATGATTCAACATCATGAGGACAACTCTCACAAGTTTGTGTTTCTGTTGCAGGCTGCGTTCAAACAAATGAAGCAGACATCTTTTTCCTCATTGACCACTCAGGAAGTATTAACCCACCAGACTTCGAGGACATGAAGAAGTTCATGCTGGAGTTCATCGACACCTTCCGTATTGGACCCCAGTATATCCGCTTAGGGGTTGTGAAATACGCCGATTCACCAACGCTGGAGTTCGATCTGATGGACTACACTGATTCACAGTCTCTGGAGAAAGCTGTGGAGGGAATCCAACAGGTAGGAGGAGGCACGGAGACAGGGAGGGCTCTGACCTTCATGGGTCCTCTGTTCAAGAAAGCCGCAGTCACTCGAGGCCAAAAAGTCCGGGAGTACCTGGTGGTCATCACAGATGGAAAGTCCAGCGACATGGTCAAGGCTCCTGCAGAGGCTCTACGCACTCAGGGTGTCACCATCTACGCCATCGGTGTGAAGAAAGCTAATGAGGCGGAGCTAAAGGAGATGTCCGGCAACCCCAGGAGGACCTTCTTCGTCAACAACTTTGATGCCCTAAACCTGATCAAGGATGACGTCATCACCGACATCTGTACTACTGACGGTACGATAGCTAAGTGTTGGACCTCTGAGAAGTTTTAGGAAGTTGTGTTTGTATTTTGCTAAAGGTAGCAGAAGGCTAGCTAAAAGTGCTGTAGAAAAATAGTTGCTAAATAACGCAAAATGGTAGCAAAATTAGCAAAACGGTAGCTAAATGTAGCTAAGGGTAGCTAAAAGTTGTTAAATAGTTGCTGAACTAGATGAATGGTAGCTAACTGTAGCAAAATACTTTTGGAATCTTAGTTGAAAATAGAATGGTAGCCAAAAGTAGTAAAATAGTTGTTAAATGAAGCAAAATGGTAGCTAAAATTAGCACAACGGTAGCTAAATGTAGCTAAGGGTAGCTAAAAGTCAATCATCAATCTGCTATACTTTGCCAGGACAAGATAAAATCAAACCAGCAATAGTAGTTAGATTTGTAAGCAGGAAACTTAGAAATAATGTGCTGATGCAGGTAAAAAAAACTACAGGGCACAAAGGTATATATAAATGAGCATCTGACAAAACAGAATGCCAGCATTGCATGGGAGGCAAGGTTGTTAAAAAAACAAAACAAAATAATATCAACATGGACGAGAAATTGATATGTTTGGCTAAAAGTTAACAAACAAACACAACCCAAAATAATAAAGGAAATGAAGGACTTGGAAAAATTTAAATAATCCAGGAGAATGGCAACCTTCAAGTCATCAAATTATATTCCATATAAAATATATAAATATTTTAATTGTGAAAACATTAGTTCGATGAACGGATGTTTTTGACAATGACAGATTATACTGAATCTGAATCGAAAATATATAATGTTGATGATCTGATTGATCCTGGTTTTTTTCCAACAATAGAGGGTTGTGATTATTATAGTGAACAAAAATTTAATGATTTTAGCTTGACAAAGTCTGGCTTATCCATAATTCATTTCAATTGCAGAAGTATAAATGCAAATATTTCCAAAATTACTGACTATTTAAAGCAACTTGATAGAACATTTACAATAATTGCATTGTCTGAGACGTGGTTAAAGTATGATAATATAATTAATACACAAATCGATGGGTATGAATTGTTTACAATGAACAGATATAAAAAAAAGAAGTGATGGTGTGGCACTTTTTGTAAATAATGCTATAAAATGTAATTTAATCAGGGAAATGTCAATAACTGATGAGAAACTAATAGAAATGATAACTATTGAAATAATTAATAAAAATGACAGAAACATTATTATAAGTTGTGTATACAGACCACCTGGATCAAATATTGAGTCATTCACAGATAAAATTATTGAACTATTTGACAAGAGATGCAATAAAACAATTTTTCTTTGTGGAGACTTTAATATTGATTTGGGAATACAGAAAGATTCAAACAATGTTGGTTCATTTATAGACTCAATGCATTCCCTAAATATTTACCATTTAATTTCAAAGCCAACAAGAATCACGTCTCACAGTGCAACTATAATTGACAATATTTTTACAAATGCCACAAATGGGAATGTGACTGGTGGTATCTTAATGAGTGATCTTAGTGATCATTTACCAGTGTTTACCATCTACAAGAAGTTTCAATCAATCAAAAAAATAATCCCATGTACAACAAAAATAATAAACACATCTAAGAAAGCTTTAGATAAGTTGAAAGATGATTTAATTGAACAAAACTGGGATAGTGTTTATGTTGATGATGTAAATAAATCATATGATGCATTCATGAATATCCTTGAAGCTTTATATAAAAAAATTGTATTATAAAAAATTACACTAAGAAGAAAGTTGTTGACCAGCAATGGATGACGAAGGGATTGAGAAATGCTTGTAAAAAGAAAAACTATTTGTACTCCTGTTTCCTGAAATGTAGAACACGAGAAGCTGAAGATAGATATAAACAATATAAAAACAAATTAGTTGGGATTATAAGAAAACATAAGAAAGAATATTATAGTGACTTATTGAATAAAAGTAATGGAGACATGAAAGCTACATGGCGGGTAGTGAATAATGCTTTACAAAAAAATACAAATAAAACAAGCATTTCACAAACCTTTACAATGGATAACAAGAAAGTATACGATGAAAATGTAATTGCAAATGGATTTAATCATTACTTTGTTGACGTTGGAACCAACCTTGCTGCAACGATACCTAAGGTGAATAAGGATGTGAATTATTTAATTGATGATTACCCTGAAAGTATGTTCCTGCATGGAACTGATAAATATGAAATAATGAATGTCATTAATACATTTTTGGACAAAAGATCAAAGGATTTTATGGATATGGATATGATGTTTGTAAAGCACATACTGGGTCATGTAATCGAACCATTTACATACATATGCAATTTATCATTTACAAAAGGAGTATTTCCTGACAGAATGAAGGTGGCCAAAGTGATACCTCTGTTCAAAGGAGGTGACAAATGTGAGTTTAATAATTATCGACCGATATCCTTGTTACCACAGTTTTCTAAAATATTGGAGAAATTATTTAGTAACAGATTAGACCAATTTATTGAAAAACAAAATATTTTAACCAATAGCCAATATGGTTTCAGAGCAAAAAATTCAACATCCATGGCGCTTGTGGACTTTATTGAACAAGTAACAACTGCTGTGGACCAAAAACAGTATTGTGTGAGTGTGTTTGTTGACTTAAAAAAGGCTTTTGATACGGTCGATCATAACATTCTTTTTGAGAAATTGTATAAATATGGTATCAGAGGATTGACTCTGAAGTGGGTGTGCAGTTACTTAAACAACAGGAAACAATTTGTGCAGATAAATGATGTAAGACCAGATTACAGCAACATTACATGTGGAGTTCCTCAAGGATCTGTAATTGGTCCAAAGTTGTTCATCCTGTATGTAAATGATTTGGTTAAGGCATCTAGTTTCCTTAAATATGTTCTTTTTGCAGATGACACAACTTTTTTTTGTTCTGGTACGAATATTGAACAGTTATTGAAATTAATGATGATTGAGTTTAATAAAATTCTAAATTGGTTTAGACTCAACAAAGTATTGTTAAACTTAGATAAGACTAATTATATGATATTTAGCAATAAAAATTAAAATATTGATGTTTCATTCAAGATTGACAATTCAGAAATCTGTAGAGTATATGAGGCGAAGTTTTTGGGTGTCATCATTGATGATAAATTATCATGGAAGCAACACATAAATTCAGTTAAAACGAAAATATCAAAATCTGTTGCAATTTTTTATAGAGTCAGGTATCTACTGAATGATAAAGCTTTGTGTTTGTTGTACAATACAATTGTTGTGCCACATTTAATTTACTGTATTAATGTTTGGGGGAAAGCATGTAAATCAATTACAAAGCCCATTTTTATATTGCAGAAGAGAGTTATAAGAATTATCAAGGGTAAACATTATTGTCATCCATCAAATATATTATTTTGTGAATTGAAGTTTTTGAAGTTCCCTGATTTAGTGGATTATAACATCTTGTCATTTATGTATAGAGCGCATCATAATGCATTGCCTTCTAATATCCAAAATAATTATGTGAAAAGATCCAGTAATTATAATCTTAAGGGGAAAGATGTTTTTCTTAAACCGCAATTCAGAACCAGTTTGAAGGGAAGATCTACCATAATTCAAGGTGTTAGAC
>JBBPBX010041081.1:0-11750 GCA_038048925.1 Garcialebias charrua
GCAGCAACATGATGTGATATTTCACAGTGATTATTCTGGTTATTTATTCATGAGTCTAACAGCCTCAGGGTAGAAGCTGTTCCTCAGTCTAGTGGTTCTACATTTATGCTCCTCAACCTCCGTCCTGAGGGGAGTGGGGCAAAAAGTGTGTGTGCTGGGTGAGTGGGTCCTTCATGATGCAGGTGGCTCTCTTCCTGCATCTGGAGGTGTAGATGTCTGTGATGGTGGGGAGACTGACTCCAACATCTTCTGTGCAGCCTTCACCACTCTCTGCAGAGCTTTTCTTTCTGCAGCTGTGCAGCCTCCATGCCACACGTTGATGCTGGAGCACAGGATGCTCTCCACTGCACACCTGTAGAAGGAGGTGAGGACTGAGCTTCTCAGACCAGCTCGTCTCAGCCGTCTGAGGAAGTAGAGTCTCTGATGACCTTTCTTGATCAGGCTGGTGGTGTTGTTGCTCCAGCTGAGGTTATCATTCATGTGTACACCCAAGTATTTGTAGCTGGAGACCACTTCCACTGCAGATCCACTTATGTTCAGTGGGGTGGGTGTGTTTGTTCCTTCTGAAGTCCACAATCATCTCCTTTGTCTTCTTCACATTCATGTGAAGGTTATTCTCTTTGCACCAGCTCTCCAGGTGTTCCACCTCCTGTCTGTAGCTGGACTCATCATTGTTTGTGATGCATCCCACCACCGCTGTATCATCTGCAAACTTAACAATATGACAGCCTGGATGTGTGGCTGTACAATCATATGTGAGCAGAGTGAACAGGAGAGGGCTCAGCACACATCCTTGAGGAGAGCCAGTGCTGAGGGTTATGGTGGAGGAGGAGAAGTTGTGGATCCTCACTGACTGTGGTCTGTTTGTTTAAGTACCGTACCCAGTTACAAATGGAGGGGCTTGGTCCCAGTGTGGATAGTTTGTCCATCAGGGTTTGGGGGATCATGGTGTTGCAGGCAGATGTGAAGTCCACAACGAGCAGACGGACGTATTCCTTCTGTTCCAGGTGGGTGAGAGCAGTGTGGACCACAGAGGAGATGGTGTCCTCTGTTGATCGGTTCTCACGGTATGCATACTGATGAGGGTCCTCGTTGATGTTGATGGTTGTTTTGATGTGGGTCATGACAAGTTTTCCGAAGCATTTAGCAACTATCGGGGTGAGGGCCACTGGCCGATAGTCATTTAAGTCGCTCCGGAGAATAAGTCACATCAGTCAAAAAACATCATGAAGAGGAAAAAAACATGTATAAGTCACATCAGCATACAAGTCACATTTATTATGCATTTATTTAATGGTCAAAACAGCTTCATTTCGCCTGGGCAGCGTGGCGCCATCCATCACAGCTGGAGCTGCTAGCTCTCCAGCGTACCTCCAGCTGAGTGAAGCGAGCGCACACGGGAGGACTTGCTGTTGCAGTTCTTAGAAATTTAAAGCATCAGTCAAAACTTGCATTATAAATATGGGGGAAAAAACATATAAGTCGCAGGATTGACAAATCTACGCTAAAAACTGCGACTTATACGCTGTAAAATACGGTAACTGTATTTGATGCATTCAACAAGCAGTTTGTATGTTGTGTGTGCATTTTGACAAAAATGTACCCGTAAAAATAATGAAAATAAACATGTACCGTACAGCAATCTGTAACAGGTATTTCTGCTTATGAGCTTAATTTGGACCTGTTAAAAATGACAAGGAGTTCCGTGTGATGAAACAAGCAAAATCACAAAGGAATAGAGTTGCTGTCACACACGTTTTGAAAGAGTTGCGGTAACTTTACCCTGAATATCTCTGTCCACATGGGACACATCACCCTGAAGCTGCATCAAATAATGAGCTCCAGCACAATCAGATGAACAAATGACCTGATGGCTGTATTTACCCGTGTTGTAGAACAAACTGGCGATGAAGGTGCAGTTCCTGAAGAACGTGTGCGTGGAGGTGATGTCCTCAAAGTAGCACTCCTCAAACACCGAGTCCTCAAACACCATAGACTTCATCTTCAGATTGAGGAACCTGCGGACAGTTTTCAGGACAGTTAGACAAGTTCAATGCCAGCTGAGTGGGTGTACGACCGATTAACTGTAAATCTGAATTACTTGTCATTGAAGTAGTGTCCTTCGCGATGAACCTGGTTTTCCAGGGTGAAGTTAAACGTGACGTGCTCCACCCGCTCCTTCGTGAAGGTCTTGGTGCGCGAGTCATACTCCTGCTTCTGGATGTACTTGATCATGTCCGGGAACCACACCGTCAGGCCGTAGTAGCTGCGAGGATGTGAGAGACGGACCAGATGGAAAAAGCACCATAAATACGGTGACCAAAGAATCGGCGTGAAGTTTCTGGGTCCTTTAGTTTTACCTGAAAGACATGCTGAACCAAACGGCCATGAGCATGAAGGTCGTCCGTTTATATTCTGGGCTGAAGCAGGCGACAATGTTGTGCCGGATCTGAAACACACGGGAAGGACGTGTTAGCGAACAGATTTCTGAGGAGCTCATGCTTCTGGAAGAACTTTAATGAACTTTAGCTCTAAATTTTGTTGTGGGTGGAGGCTGTAGGCGTGTGCTTGCAGCAGAAAGCAGGCCGATCGCAAATCACGACTGAGCATAAATCTGGTTTAAAGCTGCAGCTTTGTGCAACATAACAAAAATAGATGCTTTAATGCATTTAAATACAAAAATTTTAAAGTTGGTAACAAAAAGGCACATTTTTGTTTTATCCAGAATTGGACGTATATCATGAAATCTCTAATCTGTTTCAACAGATAAGCTCACATGAGCACTTTATGTTTTTAATTTACCGTATTTTCAGGCCGATCAAGTCGCACCGCCCTATAAGTCGCATTGTCCAATTATTGCCAATAAATTGGAAAAATCCATAAACATGTCGCACCGCCGTATAAGTCGCATCTATTATGCGTCACCGCTGATGCGTGGCGTATGTCACGCGTCACCGCTGACAACCCGAAATGTGGGCCGGAGGTTTGCCCTGCTGCAAATGGCTTCCACAGGAGCTGCACTGAAGGACTTTAACAAGATTAACACAGTAAAAACAATTATTTGTTTGCTGAAAATTATAGCAAAGATGTGTCTTAGCTTAACCGTTCCTTAATAAATGCACGTCCATCTAGTGATCACTTTCTGTAAGTTTGATCAAAATCTGTCCTGTGGTTCTTGAGCTGTTTTTCAAAATAGTAGGCCTACCCGTTACAACACGGAGCTAACCGCTAACAATCTACGGTTATAAAACATTGAATTTTAGCTCAAAAATCTCATACAGCTAACAGTTTGTAAATGTCCATCTAGTGATTACTTTCTGTAAGTTTGATCAAAATCTGTCCTGTGGTTCTTGACCTATTTTGCTAACAAACACTGAGCTAACAGTAGTTCATACCTCCAGAAAGCAGGAGGCCGGGCTGCGACAGAGTGAGTCCGACCAGAGGAGGCTTCCTTCGGACACATGAGCCGGGAACGGTCGGTGGACCCTAGCGGCCGAAACTGGTACTGCCTGCGCCCCTAGCGGCCAAAAGTGGTACTGCACCATTTTTTGCCAAAATGAAAAACTGTCATATCTCAGTCAAAAATTGGTCTAAAAATATGGGGAAAAATCCATAAATATGTCGCTTCGCCCTATAAGTCGCAGGGCATGCAAAATAGGCAAAAAGGTGTGGCTTATACACCGTAAAATACAGGTTTTTTTTTCGGCTTCTCCCTTCGTCAGGGGTCACCACAGCGAACTAGTCGCACGAAGACTTGGCAATTGTTTTTACGCCGGATACCCTTCCTGACGCAACCACAGACCAGCGAAGCTCACATTAGCACGATATCCACCATATTTGTAGTTTTAAGAGTTTTGCTGACCTGCCGAGTAAGGCTCATGATTTTCAGTCTATAGCGCTGCCAGACTGGGGTGTCGGTGCCGATGTCCACCAACTCATCGATCTGCTTCACAGTCTTAATTGTGGTGACCTGCGGTATTAAATATGCAAGTTATTAGGAATCACTGTATATAGACTACAAGGGTGATTTACTTCAAATATTCACTGAAACGTCCTCATGTTGCTCTGAGTTTGTATGAATTTGGACACTACTGTGCAAACAAAAAGGAACAGGAGATGGCTGCTTTTACTCTAATGTTGTAGCTGATTGTTGTATTATCTGATTTAATACATTACATAATAGGACTCGTACGTCCGTCTGCTCTTTGTGGACCACATCCACCTTCAACACCATGATCCCCAAACCCTGATGGACAAACTACTCACACTAGGTCTAAGCCCCTCCATTTGCAAGTGGGTCCTGGACTTCTTAACAAAAAGACCACAATCTGTGAGGATCCACAACTTCTCCTCCTCCACCATAACCCTCAGTACTGGCTCTCCTCAGGGCTGTGTGCTGAGCCCTCTTCGGTTCAGTCTGCTCATATATGACTGCACATCTACCCACACACCAGGCTGTCATATTGTAAAGTTTGCAGATGATACAGCGGTGGTTGGACGCATCACAAACAATGATGAGTCCAGCTACAGGCAGGAGATGGAACACCTGGAGAGCTGGTGCAAAGAAAATAACCTTCACATCAATGTGAAGAAGACAAGGGAGAATTGTGGACTTCAGAAGGAACAAACACACCTGCCACCATCCCTGAACATGGGAGGATCTGTGGTGGAAGTGGTCTCCAGCTACAAATACTTGGGTGTACACCTGAATGATAACCTCAGCTGGAGCAACAACACCACCAGCCTGATCAAGAAAGGTCATCAGAGACTCTACTTCCTCAGACGGCTGAGACGAGCTGGTCTGAGCAGCCCAGTCCTCACCTCCTTCTACAGGTGTGCAGTGGAGAGCATCCTGTGCTCCAGCATCAACGTGTGGCATGGAGGCTGCACAGTTGAAGAGAGGAAAGCTCTGCAGAGAGTGGTGAAGGCTGCACAGAAGTCTGTTGGAGTCAGTCTCCCCACCATCACAGACATTTACACCTCCAGATGCAGGAAAAGGACCACATGCATCATGAAGGACCCCACTCACCCAGTACACAGATTTTTGCCCCACTCCCATCAAGAAGGAGGTTGAGGAGCATTAAGTGTAGAACCACTAGACTGAGGAACAGCTTCTACCCTGAAGTTGCTAGACTCACGAATCCCTAACCAGAATAATCACTGGGGGGAAAAAATCACTGTAATCCACTTGATTGTTGATATGTGCTGCTGATTATTCATGTTGCTGATCTTATGCTGCTGATCTATTTCATGCTGCTGTATACATTCATACACATCTTCTCACAAAGACTCATGTTCGTGCTGCTGTTGTTTGGTGTATTGTTTTTGTACCAGTGTTTAGCGTATTCTTAGTTTAGTGTATTTTTTGTCCATGTCTTCGATCTTATTACTGTTTTTCTTTACAATTTATACTTTTTTTGGATGTAACTTGGACCCTGTGCACACAATTTTGTTCCACCACATGTACCACGTGTGGCGCAAATGAGAAACAAAGAAACTTTGACTTTACCTGATAAAAGGTAAGTGTGGTGCAGTTTCCTCATATACTGTACTCACTGTAAACACCCTCTCTGGGTGCCCTTTGGCTCTCATGTTTGTGTCATGGACTTGCTTCAGGATCATCCAACCCTCATCGTGCTTGCCATTCTGATAACATTTTAAATATATATACATTTATCTTATTTATAGCATCAATTAAGTGTTTGTTTAAAGCACATAGTAAGCTGTTAGACTCGTCGACTGACCTCTAAGTAGAAGCGCGGGCTTTCGGGCATGGCAGCGAGGGCAGCGATGGCCGCCACGGAAGGAAACGCACACACTAACACAAACACACGCCAGCTGTGGAACTGGTATGCCGAACCCATCTGGAAACTCCAGCCTGCAAGGATAAACATTTCAGCAGAAAACAATTAGCTCAAATAAAACAGTTGCAGACAATAATGTTCATTTGGCCTCACAATCGTTCACATCTTCTAGCAGACTACAACGTGCTAGAAGATGATCTTTAGTTTCAGGTCAGCTTCCCCTGTTCGTGGGGCTTGGTACAATGCTTGGAGGGTGGAGATGATGACGATTAACCCAATGTGTTGGCTTCCCCTTCCTGGATCATCATTGTTGGACATTGTTAGTGTGTGATGGCAGAACGTTCACGCAAATGTCTGAACACTTGATTGACAGTTATTTCTTAATCAGTCTGGAGTTTGGCTTTCATGACACCCACGTCCTATCCACATAGTCCCTCTGAGCTTGCTTGCATTGTAAGGTTCCTACAGTTATAACCCTCCTGCTGCCCTTGGGTCAAAGGATACCTTTGCTATCATTCATGAATGCCTTGTTTCTAACCTCTGCAATATCACATGTGGAGTCCCACAAGGTTCTGTACTTGGACCAAAGTTGTTTATCTTATATGTGAATGATTTAGTGAAAGTGTCTGGACTCCTTAAATGTGTTCTTTTTGCTGATGATACCACTTTTGTTTTATTTGGGTGCTGTACAAAGCCAGGGACTTATTGAATAATAAAGCACTGTACAGTACTTGCTGTATAACACAATCATTGTTCCACATTTAATTTGTTGTATTGATGTTTGGGGAAAAGCGTGTAAAACTATTACGAAGCCTATTTTTATTTTACAGAAAAGAGCTGTAAGAATTATCACAAGAAAGCATTACTGTCATCCATCCAGTATATTATTTTATCAACTGAAATCACTGACGTTTTATGATTTGGCGGCTGTGGCGTAGTGGTAATGGCAGTCGTCCCCCGATCGGAAGGTTGGCTGTTCGAATCCCGGTTCCCCACACCATGTGTCGTTGTGTCCTTGGGCAAGACACTTAACCCCGAGTTGCTCCCGGTAGGACTGGAAAGCGCCTTGCATGGCAGTCTGCCGCTACCGGTGTATGAATGTGTGTATGAATGGGTGGATGGTTGGTATTGTAAAGCGCTTTGGGGCCCCTCATAGGGGGCTGGAAAGCGCTATATAAATAAGCTCCATTTACCATTACCATTTTAATATTTTGTTAGTTATGTATAAAGCTCAGAATAACGCATTACCTTCAAACATTCAAATTAATTTTGTTAAAAGAAAAAGTTGCTACAATCTTAAAGGTGCTATGTGTAACTTTCTGTAGAGTGCAGAAATATTTTCAACAGGCAAAGCANGGAAGATGCACGAACGAGGCATAATTGATTAGCTAGCTAACAATGAACAAAATATCTATGCTATTGCTATCTGATGCTGTCTGCGATTCGCGAGTGAACGGCTCCACCGAGGCGAATTTATCCACAGTATTCCTGGGGGTGTCACTGTAGAAGCGAATGTGCATTGTACTTCCTGTCCGACACCGGAAGTGCCTGTATTCCATAGGCGGAGTATGGATCGCGGGTGTTTTTGAAAGTTATTTTCATTCATTTTATCGGAGCAAACACAGCTTTTGTTTAAACGGAACGTTTACTGAAATGTCCTACCGGGGTTCAGGTACCTGCTGTGCTGTTCGCGGCTGCACCAACAACCGGACCAAGCTAAATCTTTGGCTAAAACAACAGTGTTTTCAACACGGACCCAAAACAAAGAAAGAGTGTTCCTGCATCCTTCTCTATGGCTGTGTCTGCGCGATCAGGTAACATCTGTAATTTCTTTTTATTCAGGGAGGGTTTATTAATGAGAGTTTTGGATGATTTACTGTCTTAAAATGATATATGTCAGGCGCGACCGGTATTTTTAGCCGAGATAGCTGCTAATAAACCTTAGCCGAGAGGCCGGAGCAAACGCGTTCGCTATTTATGTATTTTTAAATTATGTCTGCGCGATCAGGTAACATCTTTTTATTCGGGGAGGGTTTATTAATGAGAGTTTTGGAAGATTTACTGTCTTAAAACGATAGATCTCAGACGCGACAGGTACTTTTAGCCGAGATAGCTGCTAATAAACCTTAGCCGAGAGGCCGGAGCAAACGCGTTCGCTATTTATGTATTTTTAAATTATGTCAGCGCGATCAGGTCACATCTGTTATTTCTTTTTATTCGGGGAGGGATATTAATGAGAGTTTTGGAAGATTTACTGTCTTAAAACGATAGATCTCAGATGCGACCGGTATTTTTAGCCGAGATAGCTGCTAACAAACCTTAGCCGAGAGGCCGGAGCAAACGCGTTCGCTATTTATGTATTTTTAAATTATGTCAGCGCGATCAGGTAACATCTGTTATTTCTTTTTATTTGTCCCTCCTCTTTTAACAAAACGAGTGGTGTTCCCACATTTTTAATGAACTAAAACAACAAAGTTTGGACTGTCTTCAACTGTATTACTCGCATGTAAACAAACTGTGTTTCCGGTCAACCGGAAGTCGTGTGCACATTTCGCGCAAAGCATCATGGGGCGTAGGAATACTGTGGATACGGCCGGAGCTGCAGGGGGTGGGGGCTCTACTAATGAGGACCGCGTGACGAAACGCGGTCACGTTTAAAACACGCCTAAAAAATCCTGAACCAGAAATATGTTTATACACAGTTTGCTCTATAACTCCAAAATTAATTGAGCTACAATTTTGAGACTTTTTACTCATTTACAAGATTACAATTATCACATTTATAATGTTTATTGAAGAAAATGTTGAAATTCACTTTACACGGTCTTTAAGTAGTAAGTACAGAATTATACAATGATTGGCTGGATAAGCAAATGTAATAAACAAGTGCTACATACAGAAAGATTGTTACAGAAGCATTTAACTGCCATATAACGTGTTGAACTGTTTGCCATGGAAAATAAGCGACACGACACAGATTTGAGTCGAATCGACGTCTCCATCATGGCTCTGCACAGTGCAAGCAATGTTTGTGAACTGAATAAAGTCTCATTGTTGGAGTTTTTTTTAATGCACCTTAAAAATAAAAAAATAAAAAAGCTCACAGGCATTTTCTTTTTTACGATCCACTAATTACCCAGATGGTGTTTGACAAAAAAATTCTGATGCCTTCTGATATTCCACCCCCACTTTTGGCTTGTTTACAAAATTGAACAAATTACGGCACTTTCACAAACACAACCAGTTTGCGTCAATGACTCACACTGAGTGGGCGTTAAAAGCGTCTTCGTTGTTAATAAAGTATTGTTCAATACGGTTGAAGCGTGTTCAAAGCTTGTTTGAACCTGTGGCGGAGGCATGTGACACTGAGAAAACAAGGAATTCAGTTTCAAGCTGCCGATGTTCTGAAAACTTTAAAGCTGTGATTTTATTTTCATGCCTACCGTAGTGTGGGATGATGGCCCAGGCCATGGCTGAGGCGTAGATTCCCCCGATCATCCAGAACATGCAGAGCCAGCTGAGATGCTCGCCGCGCTTCTCTTGAGACAGAAACTCCGAGTAGTAGGAGAACACGATGGGGATTGAACCACCGATCCTGTGAGATTCAGAGAGCAGCTGAGTAAAGGTCTCTGAGACGTTTATGTTCTTTAAATTAGATGTTAAACTGAATAATCTGAAATGTGTGTAAAGAACCTTTAATCAGAATCAGAATCGGTTTAGTATTGCCATTGTCAAAGAATAAAATTCACTGACTAGGAACTTGCTTTGGCATAGAGGTGCAATAAAAAGACGTAAAAATAGAATAAAAACACATGAACACACCAACCAATAAACACAATGCAGTACTGTACAGCACAATATTCACAATAAATGGCAGTGACAAATGGTGCTAGAAGATAAATGGAGTGATGATGTACAGTTTTAGGCCAGTGATAAATGATAAGGCAGAGTTAAACAGTAACAGGATTATGAATGTTCAGAAGACTGACGGCAGATGGAAAGAAACTGTTTTTATGGCGGGAGGTTCTGGTCCGAATGGACCGAAGCCTCCTGCCTGAAGGGAGTGGATCAAAGAGTCCATGTGCAGGGTGAGAAGGGTCAGTTGTAATCCGACCAGCTCGTCCTACTGTCCTGGAGGCGTACAGATCATGGATGGATGGGAGACTACAGCCTATTACTTTCTCTGCAGAGCGCACAACACGCTGTAGTCTCTGTCTGGCCCTGGCAGTGGCCCCGGCGTACCACACTGTGATGGAGGAGCAGAGGATGGACTCAATGATGGCCGTGTAGAATTGAACCATCAGCTTGGCCGGCAGCTTGGCTTTCCTCAGCTGCCGCAGGAAGTACATCCTTTGCTGGGCCTTCTTGATGAGGGAGCTGATGTTCAGCTCCCACTTGAGGTCACGGGTGATGGTCACACCCAGAAACCGATAGGAGTCCACAGTGATGACGGGGGTATTGTTGAGGGTGAGGGGGGGCAGAGCGGGCTGTGACTCTCCTGAAATCCACAATCATCTCCACCTTCTTCTGGGCATTAAGCTCCAGGTTGTTGTCGCTGCACCAGGTCACCAGCCAGTTCACCTCCCTCCTGCAGGCAGACTCATCACCATCAGAGATGAGCCCAATGAGGGTGGTGTCATCCGCAAACTTAATAAGTTGTACGGAGTCATGACTGGAGGTGCAGCAGTTGGTGTACAGGGAGAAGAGCAGAGAGGAAAGTACACAGCCCTGTGGTGATCCTGTGTTTAGAGTCCAAGTGTCCGAGACAGTTTTCCCCAGCCGCACGCACTGACTCCGATCTGTTAGGAAGTCTATGATCCACCTGCAGGTGGAGTCAGGTACATGGAGTAGAGAAAGCGTGTCTCGTAGCAGAGCAGGAAGGATGGTGTTGAATGCAGAGCTGAAGTCCACAAACAGGATCCTAGCGTAGGTCCCTGGGGAGTCCAGAAGCTGCAGGATGAAGTGAAGGGCCAGGTTTATGGCATCATCTACAGACCTGTTGGCTCTGTAGGCAAACTGCAGAGGGTCCAGAAGGGGGTTGCTGATGGACTTGAGGTGGGGTAAAACCAGGCGTTCAAAAGTTTTCATGACTACAGACGTGAGAGCCACAGGCCTGTAGTTATTTAGTCCTGTAACACGTGGCATTTTGGGAACAGGGACGATGATGGAGGACTTGAGACAGGCTGGGACGAGGCATGACTCCAGAGATGAGTTGAAGATTCTTGTGAAAACGGGGGCCAACTCATCTGCACAGTGTCTCAGGGTGGAGGCTGACACACAGTCCGGACCAGCAGCTTTGCGTGTTTTCAGCTTCTTAAACTGCCTGCTCACATCCCCCTCCTGAACTGTAAAGGGCGAGGCAAAGCTGAGCGTTTGTCCCAACGGCGCTCGATGCGCGCGTTCATTGGCACAGCTCTTTTCTCGTTCTCGCGTGAATTCTCGCGTTTTCGCTCCAAATTCTTGACGTCATTTCCTTAGAGTCGTCATTTCCGCTAATTTTCCGCTAGTTTTTCAGCCACAAAATGGCGTATATGTTAATATAAACTTCTAAAAAATAAAAATAAAAACAGGGAGCGCTATTCCAGCTGCTCACAGCCCACCAGGAAATAGTTAAAACATTGCGCTGCCAGGTAGGACATGAATTCATTCATTTCAGTCATGGAGTGAACGGAGGATGAAGCGATTACTTGACTTTAGGCAAAAAAACAAAAGAAAAGGCCCGATCAGCGATAAAGAAGAGGAATTTAATTCATTTGTGTGTCATACAAAACAGTCCGCCACCAGGGCAGTTTATTGTGAGACACCGCGCAAGCGTGCGCGGTCGTAAAAAAAGAGCTTTGCGCGTTCGCGCGAGCGTTCAAAAGGCTTGTGCAGCGGCGCACGCACGGCGCTCACACAGCGTGGCGCCGCGCTCGGTCCAGCGCGCAGCTATGCCTCGCCCTTAAG
>JBBPBX010041081.1:11787-24898 GCA_038048925.1 Garcialebias charrua
GTGTAAAGAACCTTTAAATCTTAGTGTTTAATATTACAGTGACTGGTGAAAGAGCAAAACACAACCAAACTAAATAATCTCTTATTTTTTTAATGAGATCTGGATGAACAATAAAACAATGGATGTAAAATGTGCTTTATTTCCCCTGTTTCTTGAGGAAAAGTTTCATAAAACATTGTCTAATGTGGTTTAAAGGAACACTTTGATCCAAATTTACCGGTAGCTTAATTTTATTTTTATTTGAGTCTATAATTTTACTAATTATACAGATATTGAGCCTAAATTTTGTATAATTGTTGAATCATTCACAACAAATACTCTAAGATCTCCTTGTTGTGCACAATCTTTCTTTGAACTTTAGCACTGACTGTTGGCGTCGATTAGAGCTGTCATTTATAACGCGGAGCCAGGCCCAGCCCGACCTGGATTATGGCCGGGCCGGTCCATTAATAATGTGCTTAATGTGTGGGCCGGTGTCGAGCTTTCGATTGAGTCAGCGGACATGCGCGGCTGACGATCCAATTATATAGCAACATGGCTTGCCATACTATCACCAGCTGCACACGGCCATTTGACTGTGCACTGACTGGCCAGTTGAAAGAAATTTAAAAATGTTTTAGTTAAGCTTCAGATGGGACTATACTGCCAGGCAGCAATGCATCCAAAGCCCAAACAAATGTTCATTCAGCCGCTGCGCTCAGCGGACACGAGCGGGCGATGACCCAAACAGGTGAGATCCCAAAATATCCAACATGTCAGAGCAGGGTCCGTGTCTGAATAATGCAGAATGCAGGCAGAAGCAGGGATTTAATGCACTTTGACGGCCATGAAAGGACAAACAACCCCTCAGCTCCCATCTTCTGCCCCTTCAGCCGCGCGCGTCCGCCGACCGTTAATAACTACCGGTATATAAGCAGTCAAAGCTTAATTAAAAATGTTGGGGGGTGGGAGGTCGGATTCGGACCTGTGATTACTGTTAATTAGTTGGGTCAGATGGGGTTTGGAAAGGATGGCTATGGGCTGGGTCCGATTTTTTGGGTCCAAATGCAACGCTAGTGCTGATCCAATGCTTTGTCTGTTAGCAAAACATCTTCTGAACCACTGGATGGCATTTTATGTTTATGTTTATGTTTTTTAAATTTGTTCTTTTTTTTTTACAAACAAACACAATACAAAACTGTCCCATAAATGATAACGTACAAAATATATAAAAATGAAAGGTAGCAGAAAGAAGAAAAAATATTATTATATCTGCCCCTTTTTTCAAACAATCAATTCAAGCAAAAATAATCTGGATAGCTATTTATTGATAGATAAATAGATAAACAACATTAGCCAACACAAATAGGCCTATGATTCTATCAGTTTTGAGGATATTGATATAAAAAAAATTGTGGTAGTAGCTGAGAGTCATTCACATCTAGTACATTGACTGTGACTTCCCTAAACTTTATTTTTTTAGTTTGACCAGAATAAATTTGGTCAAACAGAAACCATCTTATCACCAGCAAACCATTTATTTATTTATTTATTTTTCCCACTATGGGAGTGTGGTGTTTGTGGGACTCCGGTTTGTTTGTGGCTTCTTGGACTGAAGAAGTCCTTTGGATGAAGGACGAAACATCTCAGCAAAAGAAAGAGACCCTCCAGATGTGACTGACCACTATTGGAATTTGAACCTTGATTTTTGAGCATAAACTTTGGTGTTTGATCAAAATAGCTTTAACTTAATGTTTTATTCTTTACAAAAATGCACTTTTCAACAGGCTTTGTGCCAAAATATACTTTTTTTAAATAAATTATTTTAAAGGGTTTTTCATACATTACATGAAAAAAAATCTAAAACCATCCATTGAGTTTATGCAACTTTTAAACCTTGGGTTATTCATAACATTAAGTTAAGTGGCTTAATAAACAGAAAAAAAAGCATTCATTTGAAAATGGCCACTCATAAAGAGTTGACTGAAATGCTTTAACGTAAAAAAAAACAACAACACAAAAACTAAAAAAAAAAATCAGAAAACTAGGACCGCTTTCAATAATTACATAAACTTGTGGCTCTTTCATGGAGAAGCTTGTGTGTTTATCTGAGTGTGCTCGGTGGGGACGTGACTGATTTGAACTCTGGTAATGATTTTAATTTACCAGATCACTGAAGCAGAAAAACATGTGGGAATGACTTTAAAACTAAAATAGGCAACATCTTCTTTTACTTGTTACAGTGGCAGAGGATAGGAGCAGAAGCACTTTAATTGTGTGTCATTTGTCATCCGCAGCATTAAAACTACTGGCAGGTTAAGTGAAAATACTAATATTCTCATTACAGTGTAATGTTCTGCACAGATTATCAAGATTATGAATGTTTCTACACCACGCTTTCTGTAATCAGATGGGCTTTGGCCACTAAGTTAAACTCTTTTATATTAAACAAGTGGTTTTAATAATGTTTTCATTTTCATGTATAAAGATTTAAATAAAAAGTCAAAATAAGACTTTATGACCCAGACCGATAAAGAAAAGTGAGCTTTGTAATTACCCTACACCTGAGAGGAGACGACAAAACAGGAACGTGCTGTAGCCCTGAACGAAGGATGAGAAGAAGGAGAAGATGCTGTTGATGGAGAGAGAGATGAGAAGAGACTGCCGACGGCCTATCCGGTCAGCCAGAGCCCCCCAGAGGAAAGCCCCGACCATCATCCCAAAATAAACGATGAGCCCTGGTGAGGAAGCAAACAAAACGGACTCAATTTCCAGCACTTAACATTTAAAGATTTAAATTTACTCATGAATATGTTGTGTCAACTGCTTCTGTAAAATGCAACTTTTTGAAAACAATGAAAGCCCCACCTTTAATGTGACATTTAACTCATATGACCTCTTATGTGTTGTTTTGCACTCCGTGTGGAAGCTTTCTGTCCATGCTCCATGCATTGTTTCCTTTTAAATGTGTTTTTGTGGCAGTGTTACAGCACCACACGCAGGCCTGGCATAGTTACTACAGCGTTTTGGGTCGTTTTGGGTGTTTCCATGTGGATGAGGACATTTATAGAAAAGGGGCTCTGTTTAGTAAAGTCAAACAGAAAGACTGCCTTGGAACAACTGGGTTTCCATGTGAGCAAAGCCTCAATTTAAACATAGCAAATATTACATCTTGTCTGGAAGAACAGTTGAGATGTTTTGTGGTTGTTTATTTATCATTAAATAGATTTTGAGGATGTGTATAAAATATGGTTGCAACCCTCACAGTTTCATTCGCTGATTTGTAGACAGAAGTTTGAATGCTGGAGTTTGTCTTTTTGGACTCACCAATGCAAGGAATGGAGCAAACTTAGAACAAAATTCGCTTTGTGCAGCTGATGAGTAATATAATTTAAGGAAATTAATTTTGTAAATCTTGTCACAAATGGATTATTAGTACACGGAACAAACCATTCTTGAAAAAAATATATATCTCAACATTTTGTATATAACCCTAATGTAAAAATAAATGTACCAAAAGAGTTTGAGTTGAATTTTCAGCATTGCCCCAAGTGGCAGCTTCAGGTACTGCAGCTTTTATGATGTATTGGCTTTACTTTTTGGTGACAGAGGTTGCAGTGTGGCTTGAACTTAATTTTTGCTTGCTTTCCACATTTTCCCTACATTTTATTTGTTTATTTGCATTAACAACCTTTTGTTGTTCCTGAACAGGCCTGTTTCATCATGCATGACTTCTGCACTCTCCTAACAAATATATAAATGTAAAAAAATTAATAAAGCTGTGTTGAAAACAGTTCCTCGACATCTTTTATCTGGTGTATGTAGGAGCATCTTAAAATAAACGTGTGATAGGCGTGATGAAGGCGCACGTGGCCAAGAGCGACAGTGACTCATTCAGGGGTTTAAAATAGCACAAGTACTAAACATTACCACTACGGAGGTCTTGAAGGCATCGCTAACACACACAAAATATTACTATTACTCTTTAATGAAACTGAAAATGTGCTGTACATGCAGCACCATTTGAGGCTTACCCAGCATGCTTTTGTTGGGTTCAGACAGACACATGTCCTTCTCTGCGCTGGGGAGGACAAACCCCACCACGAAGATTTCTACGCCGTCTGCCATGAGCGCCAGCCCCAGAACAAAGTACAGCGACCACTGGAACCTCCCGTGGCCACATTCTTGTAAAATGGTCTCGTACTGCTGAGCCAGCTCCTCCTGGTCCTTTCGCCTCTCTGCCTCCGACGCCCCGATATCTGTGAACTGCTGCGCTCCGGCTGCCATGGACCCCGGCCCCCCAGCCAGACTCCCCTTCCCTGAATCAGCTCTGGGGATTCCTTGGTACTCGCCCTCGTAGATCTCGTCATCCTCGTCGTGACCCTCCGTGGAGTCGCTGTGGCCGCCCTCGTCGTCGTTGGCCGCATGGCTGTCGCTGCGGTGGTAGCCTCCATCCTGGCTCCCCTGCATGGGGTAGTCGTCATCGTCATCTTCCTCAAAGCGGCTGTAGGACCGCCTGCTGCACTCGTCGCTCACCCGATCCACGGAGCGGCCCACCTTCTTAGAGGCTTGCCGCTTGACTTCTTTGGCAATGTCTTTGGCACCTTTAATGAAGGCAGTCCGGTTTTGGTAGTTGTCCTCCATTTCTGAGACGTTTCAGGAGAAGTGAGGTCAAAGGTCAAGCTGAGAGGCCCCTTGTACGTGCGTGGGGCTTCAGATTGGTCAGGATGCCCTCCAGAGATTTAAAGTGTTGATCCTCAATTCAGCTGGTGCTCCGTGTGTCTGAGGGAAGAAAGGCAAAAAAAATTTAAATTAAGTTTAAATAATGAGTAAAACAACTGGTCACTGAATTTATCGGAAAGGTTGCTGGTTATCAAATATCCAAACCCGTCAGATTACATGCCCAGAATTTTTTCATCCCACAAACAAATTACCAAAGGATTGGACCCATTCGTTCAGAGGATTGGGAGCCGATGCTTCAAAGTAAAACTTGACATTTATACTTGAAAAGATCATGAGATGAGAAAAGATACCGGTATACAAAAAGCACAAAGAGACAACATGGCCTCTATATGTGCACATAAATCTGGATTGCCGTATTTTTCGGACTATAAGGCGCACCGGATTATAAAACTAAAACATTTTTGACAGATTTTTGAGCGTTGTGTGACACATAATATCGGCTTGAGGTCAGTAAGCACAACCGGAATTAATAAATGAGGCTCACTGTTGATTTTTGAGAAAAATTCAAGGATTTTAAGTGCACCTTATAGTCCGAAAAATACGGTAGATGTAAATATAAAGTTTAACCTAAAAATATATTTATGTATTTGTTCTAGATATAAGTAACGATTGATTTAAGTTAAACGACTCATTTACTTATTATGTTAGGTTTCCTTACGGGATGAGAATGGACTCTTTGATTGAATTCCAGTGTTTTGGTTTTGTTGCTGTTTTAACATCAGAAACAACAAAAGACAGAAAAGTTGTTCACTGCTTTGTAGACTTTGGTGAATGTACAGCTCTTTATTTGTTCTTTTCTTTTATTAGTTGTTTGTTTTTGTTGATTTTGAGAAATCTAGGGAAGTTCAGGCAGTTTTTGAAGCATATTTAGTAAAAAAAACACACACACAACAAAAGGACAGATTAATTAATAAAAACATGTATGTGGGAGTGGTGGCGCAAAGGTTAAGAAGGTGAGCTTGTGATCGGAAGGTCGCCGGTTCAAGCCCCGGTACCGACAACAGGATAAGTGAAGCGGTCACACTTGTATCCACCCTCATCTGCCCCACTCTGGGCCCTTGAGCAAGGCCCTTAACCCACACCATCTGCTCCCCCGGGAACCCTAGATATCAGCTCTCTGCTCCACACAGAGGGCTGTGGTTGCTCGGTGGTCTGTGGTTGTGTCAGGAAGGGCATCCGGCGTAAAAACAACTGCCAAATCTTCGTGCGACCAGTTCGCTGTGGCGACCCCTAACGCAGGGAATAAAGCCGAAAGAAGAAAAAAAAAAAAAAAAAAAAAAATTAATAAAAACATGTCAGTCCACTTTGGCTATGGCTGCCTCAGAGGAGTCGACGGGGGAGAAGCCGGGCTCCAGAAACCATTTTATCACCAGCAAGCTTGTTGGTCCACTATGGGAGTGTGCTGCTTGTGGGACTGAGTGTTTCCTCAGACTGATAAAGTCCTTTGGATGAAGGACCAAACGTCTCATCAAAAATTAAATCGTCCAGAGAACCTGCCTTAACTTTGTTGGATTTTTTTTAACCTGGATTATTGAGCATGAACTTTGATGTCGGTCTAGCTTTTTTTTTACTTAAAGAAAGAAAAAAAAGTTTATTTAAGGTTTTACTTTCAGGTAAACAAGCTCTGGCCACACTCCTTCATAAAAATAATTTTTTAAAAGAGCTAATCGTTAAAATTACTGCAATGTTTTTTACTAAACTGATTATTTTTTAAAGAACAAATCTCATCACAAAACCGGGAAATAGCTACTTTTTTTTTTTTTTTTTACTTTTGCCATCAACCAAAAATGTTGCTCAAAAATGTGATTTCTTGGAAACAGAACCAAGAAAGATCCACGCTGTAAATACGAGGCGAGACATGAAGCACCCAACGACTCCTAACGAGGCTCGGGGTGGCTCATTTCCTGAAACAAATGCTTTTAATGTGTTAAGATTGCTTCTGTGCATGAGGCTAACCCTCAAAATCCCCCAAATCTTGCACTACATTTCAAAGTAGGAGGCAGAAATCCTGTAAAAGGATCCAAACAGTTTCAGTAAAAGAACACAAAGAAGTATTACCGTATTAATAATACATTAGATTTTAAAAGAAAGTCAATTAGCGAAGGCCCACTGCGTCAAGCTTTTGAGTACACAATGAAAAATCAGCTTTGAGGATGATACGTTATATGAAATAAGCTGTGTGTAACAGTAAACGATCCTTGAAATTAAAAAAAGCAGTAAAGCAGACATCTGTTTCACTCTTAAAGCACCTGTTGTTTAAAAAAAACCTTTGTAAGGCTTCACATGTTCCTGCAGCTGACGAGCTCACGTCCATATGCTTCTGTGTGGGGACGCTGGGTGACCGTGCAATAAGACGACATGTCACTTTGGATTTGTGTTGCAGCCAAACGGCAGACAACCAATCAGGAGACGTCGCTGTACTCCCACCAGCGCTTCATAAACAACCTCTGACAGGTAATACAGACCCGACAGAGGCTCGGTGTGCACAGAACAAAATGGATCATCATACAGATTCAGAGAGAGATTAAAGCTTTTCTGACTAGCCATGAAGAAGTCAGGACCTCTCTGTGAAAAGTCTCCTGGCTGGACCTGCCGCGATAAACAATAAATCAATTAATCGCACGATAAATTAACATTTTCTAAATTATTTTCATTTATCGGCTTTATCGTTCCTTCGTGTCTCTCTCTTTCTACTGAAGACACTGGATGACAAAAAGCTCAACTCCAGTGTTCTTCACTGACCCCTTCCTTTCTCCTTAAAATCCATTTTAACCGGCCAAAATTGCGTTTTTGGATCGTTAAAAGCAGCTAAACCGAGAAGCTAAGCTACGAGCTAAGCTAACAGGCGGACCTCGGGAAAATATCTCCGTCTCGTTAAAGCTCCAAAATTTCACGGTTGAAATCCGTGCCTTTGTGTAAAAAGTTGTTTCTATGCAAAAAGAAGACGAGAACTTGCGTACTGTTTTTTTTTTTATTAAAAGCTTTGTGTGAAAAATGCTATGCTAAAGAGCTCAAACCACACCGAGCGTCCGCCATTTTGAGAACTGAAAAGAGAAACATGTCATGTCAAGATGTCTCCCTCTCATTTTTCTTAAAGGAGACCACATATAGGTATTTAAAATTTTTATGTTATGTCTGTGTGCTATCTTGACAATATTAATTCATTTTAATACACAAAATAATTCTTAGATAATTAATTATACCCTTTTTAATTCTGCCATTTTTAACTTTCGTTTTGAACGACCGGTTTCTTGAAGTCCACGCCCTTCAACGATCTGTTAACGCCCTCTGTAACAGCCAGTATCTGTAATGTGTTGTTGTTTTAAAATTAGCTCTTTTTTTATTACTCATTTGACTTACTGTTAGTGCTAGCTTAAGATAACTTACCGAAACCCGTCTGAGCGCGCCGCAATTAGCTGCTCCTTTTAGCATGAGACCTGCCGAATCCGAAGCTAATGTTAGCTTGTTCCTCTTCCGGTGTTCGCCAGCTCCGCTCGTTGCACGCGGAGATTTTGGGAGTTATCGCTGTTCCAGTCAAGACAACACAAAGTTCACCAAGTGTCTCCCGTAAATTAATCCGTAAGGAGAAGGCAGCAGCGAGGCTGTACAGTTGAAGCTCCGCTCCATCGCGCCAGAAGAGGGTCCCGTTGCCGCTGGTCCCTACGCCGGGGGTCCGCTCGTTTAATTTTTGCCGGCTGCGCGTTGGGAGCGATCGCAAATACACTAAAAATTGAACTAAAACATAAAAATAACAATTATACTTTATTTATAAAGCCATTTAAAAAAAACACAGCTGCAACAAAGTGCTGTACACATGAAATTAAGAACATATAAACAAAAGATGAGATGAAATCATGAAAAACAACAGTCATGTGTTTAATACAGAAGTGGGTTGAGCCTAACCAGGGGTTGCTAGGTGAGGGGCTGGACTCAGGTTTGAGGTGATTGGCTACGGCTTGTGACGTCAATAACTGCAGGAAGTGTGAATCCAGGTGTATTTATCAAAAATAAATAAATCTACTTAGAGTAAATAAACCACTGGGTGCATTTTTTTGGCACAAGGACTGTTTTTTTATGAAGTAAATACCCAAAGTTGAGTAAAAAAAACATTAAAAAGTGAATTTTGCATCTGTGGTCCCCTTTAAAGAGACGTGCTGTTCACTCCCTCACTATCCATTCAAACAGTCTTATACTGCCATCCAGTGGTTGAAAAAGGTATGCAAAACAAATGTATTTCTTGTTAAATTTTACAATAATTCCTAATTATTGTAAAATTTCAAACTATATTATCGTTTATCGCAATAATTTCTGAGACAATTAATCGCCCAATCGTGACAGGCCTACTAGCTGTGACACTAAAACCTTGCCATTAATTTTGCCACGTCTAACTAAAAGCTGTAAAATAGTTTATTAATTTGACAGCTAACATAACTGAACTATTGGAATGTTTTTGTTCAGAACAGGGTCGTGCAACATTTTTTTAAAGCCATGTCAGAACAAGATAAGAAGCACACGTTAAAGGTCCACTGACATGATCTTTTAACATTTCAAAAAATGGCACAACATATATAAATATTAAGATAGACCTCTGACCGTTTTTGCTAAAATAATGTTAAATGAATGAAAATTTCTCTCAAAATAGTTTAAAATTAGCGCCGTTTTTTTAGACCGTAAATCCGGATCTTCCGGTCACGTGAGCATTCCTGTTTCTGACGTCACGTCCGTAAATTTCGCCAGCGCACCTAAAAACACTCTATTTTCATCTAAAAACTACTTTTGAGTGCATAAAAATGATCGGAAACGTGTGTTTATATGCTTAACTTGCTAACTGTAGTGAAAAAACACATGAAAACTCAGTATTTTTTTCGTTTTTTCCAAAAATTCGCAACCCGGAAGTCCGTTCGTAAATTTCGCCAGCGCACCTAAAAACACTCTATTTTCATCTAAAAACTACTTTTGAGTGCATAAAAATGATCGGAAACGTGTGTTTATATGCTTAACTTGCTAACTGTAGTGAAAAAACACATGAAAACTCAGTATTTTTGTCGTTTGAGCAGAGTTCAGTATCGGACGTGACGTCAGAAACGGGAATGCTGACACGTGACCGGAAGATCCGGATTTACGGTCTAAAAAAACGGCGCTAATTTTAAACTATTTTGAGAGAAATTTTCATTCATTTAACATTATTTTAGCAAAAACGGTCAGAGGTCTATCTTAATATTTATATATGTTGTGCCATTTTTTGAAAAGTCAAAAGAACATGTCAGTGGAGCTTTAAACCTAAAATTATGTTTTCCGATCATATCAAGTTTGCAAAGTGTGGTTAATCAAAAAATAATAATAATTTAAATCTCCTTTACCTTTCACAATTTCTACTTTAACCAATGAAATTACAAACCTGAAGCTCATTTCAGCCCTACAGCTTTAGATTTCGACAAGCAAGGTGTCAAAGGGATGGTGTAAACATGCTGAAGTGGGGTTCTGTGGAGAGATTATGAATAATTAACATCCTATCTGTCGCAGATAGCTGTCAGTTTGGAGAAATAGTCTCATTCTAACCACACTGATGAGCTTGTGTGCAATTGAAACGAACTGCTGCCACATTAAAATTATTAACACCTCAAAGATTTTATAACAGTTCATTCAGACGCTGTGAGAAGCAACTACATGCACTCATCAGTTTTCTTCTACATGCAGCAGAAATGTTGTTCTATTCCAGGCTGCATGACACTTTAAATGATCTGAACCGCTTGAATGTTGTTTTAAATCTATTACCGTATTTTTCAGACTATAAGGTGCTCATAAAATCCTTTAATTTTTTCAAAAATCGACAGTGTAGGGCTATTATCCGGTGCGCCTTATAGTCTGAAAAATATGGTAAACTCAGTCTTATTTGGTTGGGTTTTCTGCGTGTCAGTAGATTACATTGCACTTAAACGCTAATTTTTTTTAGTTTGCATCCAATTTGCTGAGACTCGATGTTGCGTCCGCCTCTGCATGTGCTCACACTCTTGATTCGCTGGTGCTGTTTTGGTGTTTTATCCATTTCCTGTCAGAGGGCAGCAGATATTTTCAGTGTCAGATCAAAGAAGCACAACAACAGGCCTGGTCAGCCAGGCTAAAATGTTTGACCCAAACGTAACTCGATCATCTCTTGGGTCGACGGGCTCTGGTATCTTTATCTCCTCAAAAAACAACCGGACTTTGTTCAGTCATATGAGCATTTTCAAGCTCTAGCACGTTCAAACAGAGAGAGTGAATTTATTTACCCTAATGAAACTTCCATGATTAAAAAGACAGGACGGATATTTTGTTGTGGAGTTCTGTGGAAAGGTTGTCAATAAATAACATCTTACCTGTTGTAGATAGCTCTTTCAACAACCTCAGATTGGAATAATGGAGCTTCATTCTGACCAGATGATGAAATCTGAATGAGGCAAAGACTAAAGTGGGCCACTGTCATCTTAAAACAACTCCAAACTCTATTTTACAAACCTTTACACCGTAGTGCCAGTGATATACATGTACAATTATAAAAACAGGAAGAAAATATCCTAATATTTAGGAGGAAAACAATTGGCGTAATACACAATTTGACCATTTCTGTCACATGCGTATATGTGTTAATTTGGAACAGCAAAAGTGAAACAGGAAGTGACATCAAAGGGGAAGTCTTTAAAATGAGGAACTTGCTCGTAGCTGTCTCTGAGACTCCAAATAATCTAAATAATAAATTAAAAACATCAAATTCTTCTCTAATGTCTGCAGCCATTATCACTTCCTGTTGCTGCACATGCAAACATCTCAACAGCTGTTTGTCTCTGCGATGTAAATTTTTACTTGCAATATTTTATTGTGTTGTATTTCAAGAGATGTTTGTATTTATCACAAAAATATTGTCACGGGCACTTTAAAGTCAATTTCACATTATTAATTATTTGTGCAGGAATATTATAGCCTATAGCAAAATTGCCACAGCTAGCTGCCACTGCCACTGTTTGCACTTGTACATAACCCCAGATGTCTTTGTAAATGACGGCACGATGCAAAACGAACAGCGTTGTGAAGGGTTATAAAATAGCATGTGCGTAAACCGTAACAAAAATCAGAATCACACAATTTCTCCAAACTGGGGTTGTTCAACGAGCTGTGTCTGACAGGTAAGATATTTATTGTTCATAAAACCTTTACTGCAAAATATACGAACTATCACTTTAAAGCTGCTATATGTAACTTTTCTAACAATATATTTTTAACATATTTCTTCACTCTGTCACTAGATTGATGTTAGAGAGGTAATCTCTGAAAAAAACTAAAAAAAAATATTGTCCCCTTGCTTCTCCAGGTGGTAAATAAGCATTTCTAAAAAGAAAAAGTGACCCACCATTTTCCAGCCAATAAAAACAAAGTTTGTAACCAGCCAATAAAAACCGAGCTTGAATTTGAATCAGCCAATAAAAACAGAGCTTGAATTTGAAACTCAACAGTCCACAAGGGGGCAGAGCCATATATGGCTCTGAGGGGGAGGGATCAGAATGCTTTGCCTGTTGAAATTTTTTCTAGGTGCTGCAGTTCTACAGAAACTGCAGACTGAACCTTTAATGCAGCCTCTGATGATGCAAATTAAAAAGGTTTATTAAAAGTTGTGATGGATGGATGGATGGATAGATATGGATAGATGGATATATATGGATAGATAGATGGATAGATATGGATGGATAGATGGATATGGATAGATAGATGGATAGATAGATAGATGGATAGATATGGATAGATAGATGGATAGATAGATGGATGGATAGATATGGATGGATAGATATGGATGGATATATGGATAGATATGGATGGATATGGATGGATATGGATGGATAGATGGATAGATATGGATGGATATATGGATAGATATGGATGGATGGATGGATGGCTAGATGGATGGATAGATAGATGATAGATGGATGATAGATGGATGATAGATGGATGGATAGATGGATGGATAGATAGATGGATAGATGGATGATAGATGGATGGATAGATGGATAAATAGATGGATGGATAGATTGATGGATGGATAAATAGATGGATGATTTATATGGATGGATGGATGGTCCACTTCTCTCACTTCATCACTGCTGTCATGCTGACAGCCTGCATCAGCGAGGAGGTGAGAAAGATGAAGGCCTGAGGATGAAGAAGAGGGTTGATTTTTATTGCTCCCAGAGAACCACTCCTCCATTTTTCCCCCCTTCATTCAGAAAAGAACAAGTAGCAGCATTGAGCTTATACACGAGGTTATCTAAGCTCTGAACAACAGATGTGTTCTGATCAATAATCAGCCAAATCAAAATCTGCTTTAAATGCCCAATGATCTGCCCCCACAGGCGGGGGGGGG
>JBBPBX010041082.1:4230-29038 GCA_038048925.1 Garcialebias charrua
TCCTTCTGGCCATGGAGTGGTTAATTTTTTCGTCTGTTTCATCCATTTCGCAGAAATTTTCTGGATATTCTTTGCTAAATCTGGATTTTAATAGAAAGTATAGCAACCGGTTTAGCAGACATTGTGTTTGTGAGACGTAATGCTGTATTTAAGCAGTAAAAATAAAGTAAAAATAAAAGTTTTAAAAATAAAAAGTTTAAAAAAAAGTTAAAAGTTAGAAATAAAAATTGTTGTTGATCAATAAATATAGTTAACTGTTTTTAAACTTAAAATGGAAATGTCCTCAAACAATGTATTAAAATTCCCAACTTTGATTTTGCACAAAAACTTTTTTGCCCTCGTGAAAGGAAGTGCACCTCTGAATCTATTTATAGAATTGAGCTTGCTCTAGCTCGTTCGTCACTTCCTTTTTTTGTATTACATGAGCCACACTCAAAGCAAGCAGACGGAGCTGCGTTAGATGATGATCACTTCTCCTCTCAAGTTTAAAGTTTTCTCCGTTAAAAGGTAATTATAAATGAAAGTCGTTTCTGGAACAAGTTTATATTAGTTTTGTTCCACTTGTATTTTCCTGATAGTTGTTTTCTCTGTATGAGGCTGTATGTGCAGGCTTTTGTGTGTGTGTGTGTGTGTGTGTGTATGTGTGTGTGTGTGTGTGTGTTGGTCTATGTGGTTTAGCCCGACTATGCGCCAGACTACGTACCGACATTATGGGGACATTTGGTATTAGCCAACCTTTGCCAATGTCCAGATAAAACACAGATTGTATCCAAATATATTAATATGTAAACATTGTTTTTTCTCATCAATATCAGAGTAACTTGTGTCTAAATGGCTGCCTGGATGAGTTGGACTGTGCTTTAACACTTAAAATTGTTTTAATAAAAAGTCAGAGTGTATTGACTTCATTCAGGTAAGAATTTAAAAAAAATTGTTGCTTTTGATGACATCATCTCAAGGAAATGTTAACCTAATCCAGTAGCGTTTACGTCTAACGTGACTTTAACCGCAGCGTCACAAACTGTGAAGACTGTAGAAAACTTTATCAACATTTACATAAATTAGGAAGTATCTGTGCATGAGTTTTGAGTGCGCGAAGAAAGACGCAGCTCAAACTAGCTGCGGCTAGCGTTAGCATGTAACGTAACTTCACTTCAGAAGCGTGACAACCTTTCAACGCTGTTGAAAACTTTTATAGACATTTATATAAATCAGCGATACTATATATGCATCACTTGTGGATGTTTTTAGTGGTTATTTAGTCTTAACGCGACGAAGACAAAATTAAACGCACGTAGCGTTAGCGTCACTACCGTGAACGTGTCACGTCACAATAACAGCGTGACTAACGCTGTAATTTAACATGCGTTAATAGGGTAGAGGGGTTTTAATGTTTCCAACGTCATTTTTGTGCTAAAAAATCTGCTCTTTTTTTTTCCTCTGAGCAATGAGCAGACGGACGAACTGCGTCGTTACGTCATCACGTTGCAGCCTCGTTACGTCATCACGTTGACTGCAGTGTTATGTAGGTATCAGAATACTGTATAAGTGTATTGTATAAACTTGAGAATTGTTTTTTAACTTTTTCATATTTTTACATGTACAGGTTTTCAGCTACTCCAAGAGGTCATTTGGTTTTTGGTGAGTCAGATAATCTTTGTCATTTGCACCGCATGTGGTACATGTGATGAAACTAGATTATGTACACATG
Source organism: Garcialebias charrua (assembly GCA_038048925.1). Taxonomy (NCBI): domain Eukaryota; kingdom Metazoa; phylum Chordata; class Actinopteri; order Cyprinodontiformes; family Rivulidae; genus Garcialebias; species Garcialebias charrua. Next base: position 5,942 of record JBBPBX010041082.1, read on the forward strand.
GTCCCAGTTACATCCAACAACAAAATGTAAGAGAAAAACAGTAATGACATCTAGGATATAACTAAAAAAAAACATCAACTAGAAATACACTAATCACTAATGTAATAGAAAAACATCATTACAAACCGCAGCAGGAACATGAGTTTGTATGAACAGATGGTCACAAATGAACACACAGCAACAAGAAAACAGATCGGCATCAGCATGATGTGATATTTTGCAGTGATTATTCTTATTATTTAATTATTCATGAGTCTAACAGCCTCAGGGTAGAAGCTGTTCCTCTGTCTAGTGGTTCTACATTTGATGCTCCTTAACCTCTGTCCTGAGGGGAGTGGGGCAAAGAGTGTGTGTGCTGGGTGAGTGGGGTCCTTCCCCTTTACTGACTGAGGTCCACACTTTATCCATCCATCCATCCATCAAACATCCATCCATCAAACATCCATCCATCCATCAAACATCCTGCTTTCCTGAACCCAGACATATAGATTCTTTACTGACTGAGGTCCACGCTTTATCCATCCATCAAACATCCATCCATCCATCCATCAAACATCCATCCATCATCCATCCATCAAACATCCATCTATCCATCCATCCATCAAACATCCTGCCTTCCTGAACCCAGATGGATTCTTTACTGACTGAGGTCCACGCTTTATCCATCCATCCATCCATCAAACATCCATCCATCAAACATCCATCCATCAAACATCCATCCATCCATCCATCCATCCATCAAACATCCATCCATCCATCAAACATCCATCCATCCATCAAACATCCTGCCTTGCTGAACCCAGACAGATGGATTCTTTGACTGAGGTCCACGCTTTATCCATCCATCCATGCATCCATCCATCCATCCATCAAACATCCACACATCCATCCATCAAACATCCATCCATCCATCAAACATCCTGCCTTGCTGAACCCAGACAGATGGATTCTTTGACTGACGTCCACGCTTTATCCATCCATCCATGCATCCATCCATCCATCCATCTCAAACATCCACACATCCATCCATCAAACATCCATCCATCCATCCATCAAACATCCATCCATCAAACATCCATCCATCCATCCATCAAACATCCATCTATCTATCCATCAAACATCCTGCCTTCCTGAACCCAGACAGATGGATTCTTTACTGACTGAGGTCCACGCTTTATCCATCAAACATCCATCCATCAAACATCCATCCATCAAACATCCATCCATCCATCCATCCATCCATCCATCAAACATCCATCCATCCATCAAACAAACATCCATCCATCCATCAAACATCCTGCCTTGCTGAACCCAGACAGATGGATTCTTTGACTGAGGTCCACGCTTTATCCATCCATCCATCCATCCATCAAACATCCACACATCCATCCATCAAACATCCATCCATCCATCAAACATCCTGCCTTGCTGAACCCAGACAGATGGATTCTTTGACTGACGTCCACGCTTTATCCATCCATCCATGCATCCATCCATCAAACATCCATCCATCCATCCATCAAACATCCATCCATCCATCCATCAAACATCCAGCCTTGCTGAACCCAGACGGATGGATTCTTTACTGACTGAGGTCCACGCTTTATCCATCCATCCATCTATCAAACATCCATCCATCCATCCATCCATCAAACATCCATCCATCCATCCATCCATCCATCATCCATCCATCCATCAAACATCCATCCATCTATCCATCAAACATCCTGCCTTCCTGAACCCAGACAGATGGATTCTTTACTGACTGAGGTCCACGCTTTATCCATCCATCCATCCATCAAACATCCATCCATCAAACATCCATCCATCAAACATCCATCCATCCATCCATCCATCAAACATCCATCCATCCATCAAACAAACATCCATCCATCCATCAAACATCCTGCCTTGCTGAACCCAGACAGATGGATTCTTTGACTGAGGTCCACGCTTTATCCATCCATCCATGCATCCATCCATCCATCCATCAAACATCCACACATCCATCCATCAAACATCCATCCATCCATCAAACATCCTGCCTTGCTGAACCCAGACAGATGGATTCTTTGACTGACGTCCACGCTTTATCCATCCATCCATGCATCCATCCATCAAACATCCATCCATCCATCCATCAAACATCCAGCCTTGCTGAACCCAGACGGATGGATTCTTTACTGACTGAGGTCCACACTTTATACATCCATCCATCCATCAAACGTCCATCCATCAAACATCCATCCATCCATCCATCCATCAAACATCCATCCATCCATCAAACAAACATCCATCCATCCATCAAACATCCTGCCTTGCTGAACCCAGACAGATGGATTCTTTGACTGAGGTCCACGCTTTATCCAAGTATCCATGCATCCATACATCCATCCATCAAACATCCACACATCCATCCATCAAACATCCATCCATCCATCCATCCATCAAACATCCATCCATCCATCCATCAAACATCCAGCCTTGCTGAACCCAGACGGATGGATTCTTTACTGACTGAGTTCCACACTTTATCCACTCCATCCATCAAACGTCCATCCATCAAACATCCATCCATCCATCCATCAAACATCCATCCATCCATCCATCAAACAAACATCCATCCATCCATCAAACATCCTGCCTTGCTGAACCCAGACAGATGGATTCTTTGACTGAGGTCCACGCTTTATCCATGCATCCATGCATCCATCCATCCATCCATCCATCAAACATCCACACATCCATCCATCAAACATCCATCCATCCATCAAACATCCTGCCTTGCTGAACCCAGACAGATGGATTCTTTGACTGACGTCCACGCTTTATCCATCCATCCATGCATCCATCCATCCATCCATCAAACATCCACACATCCATCCATCAAACATCCATCCATCCATCCATCAAACATCCATCCATCCATCAAACATCCATCCATCCATCCATCAAACATCCATCTATCAAATATCCATCCATCCATCCATCTATCATCAAACATCCTGCCTTCCTGAACCCAGACAGATGGATTCTTTACTGACTGAGGTCCACGCTATCCATCCATCCATCCATCAAACATCCATCCATCAAACATCCATCCATCAAACATCCATCCATCCATCAAACATCATCCATCCATCCATCAAACATCCTGCCTTGCTGAACCCAGACAGATGGATTCTTTGACTGACGTCCACGCTTTATCCATCCATCCATGCATCCATCCATCCATCCTTCAAACATCCACACATCCATCCATCAAACATCCATCCATCCATCCACCAAACATCCATCCATCAAACATCCATCCATCCATCCATCAAACATCCATCCATCTATCCATCAAACATCCTGCCTTCCTGAACCCAGACAGATGGATTATTTACTGACTGAGGTCCACGCTTTATCCATCCATCCATTAAACATCCACACATCCATCCATCTATCCATCCATCCATGCATCCATCCATCAAACATCATCCATCCATCATCAAACATCCTGCCTTCCTGAACCCAGACAGATGGATTCTTTACTGACTGAGGTCCACGCTTTATCCATACATACATCCATCCATCAAACATCCATCCATCCATCCATCAAACATCCATCCATCCATCCATCAAACATCCAGCCTTGCTGAACCCACACGGATGGATTCTTTACTGACTGAGGTCCACGCTTTATCCATCCATCCATTAAACATCCACACATCCATCCATCCATCCATCCATGCATCCATCCATCAAACATCATCCATCCATCATCAAACATCCTGCCTTCCTGAACCCAGACAGATGGATTCTTTACTGACTGAGGTCCACGCTTTATCCATACATACATCCATCCATCAAACATCCATCCATCCATCCATCAAACATCCATCCATCCATCCATCAAACATCCAGCCTTGCTGAACCCACACGGATGGATTCTTTACTGACTGAGGTCCACGCTTTATCCATCCATCCATTAAACATCCACACATCCATCCATCCATCCATCCATCCATGCATCCATCCATCAAACATCATCCATCCATCATCAAACATCCTGCCTTCCTGAACCCAGACAGATGGATTCTTTACTGACTGAGGTCCACGCTTTATCCATACATACATCCATCCATCAAACATCCATCCATCCATCCATCAAACATCCATCCATCCATCCATCAAACATCCTGCCTTCCTGAACCCAGACAGATGGATTCTTTACTGACTGAGGTCCATGCTTTATCCATACATACATCCATCCATCAAACATCCATCCATCCATCCATCAAACATCATCCATCCATCCATCAAACATCCTGCCTTGCTGAACTCAGACATATGGATTCTTTACTGACTGAGGTCCACGCTTTATCCATCCATCTATCCATCCATCCATCAAACATCCTGCCTTCCTGAACCCAGACAGATGGATTCTTTACTGACTGAGGTCCACGCATTATCCATCCATCCATCAAACAACCACACATCCATCCATCCATCCATCCATGCATCTATCCATCAAACATCATCCATCCATCATCAAACATCCTGCCTTCCTGAACCCAGACATATTGATTATTTACTGACAGAGGTCCACGCTTTATTCATCCATCCATCCACCAATATACATCCATCCATCCATCCATCAAACTTCCATCCATCAAACATCCATCCATCTATCCATCTATCCATCAAACATCCTACCTTCCAGAACCAGGACAGATGGATTCTTTACTGACTGAGGTCCACGCTTTATCCATCCATACATCCATCCATCAAACATCCATCCATCCATCCATCAAACATCATCCATCCATCCATCAAACATCCTGCCTTGCTGAACTCAGACATATGGATTCTTTACTGACTGAGGTCCACGCTTTATCCATCCATCTATCCATCCATCCATCAAACATCCTGCCTTCCTGAACCCAGACAGATGGATTCTTTACTGACTGAGGTCCACGCATTATCCATCCATCCATCAAACAACCACACATCCATCCATCCATCCATCCATCCATGCATCTATCCATCAAACATCATCCATCCATCATCAAACATCCTGCCTTCCTGAACCCAGACATATTGATTCTTTACTGACTGAGGTCCACGCTTTATCCATCCATCCATCAAACATACATCCATCCATCCATCAAACATCCATCCATCAAACATCCATCCATCCATCCATCAAACATCCTGCCTTCCTGAACCCAGACAGATGGATTCTTTACTGACTGAGGTCCACGCTTTATCCATACATACATCCATCCATCAAACATCCATCCATCCATCCATCAAACATCATCCATCCATCCATCAAACATCCTGCCTTGCTGAACTCAGACATATGGATTCTTTACTGACTGAGGTCCACGCTTTATCCATCCATCTATCCATCCATCCATCAAACATCCTGCCTTCCTGAACCCAGACAGATGGATTCTTTACTGACTGAGGTCCACGCATTATCCATCCATCCATCAAACAACCACACATCCATCCATCCATCCATCCATCCATCCATGCATCTATCCATCAAACATCATCAATCCATCATCAAACATCCTGCCTTCCTGAACCCAGACATATTGATTCTTTACCTACTGAGGTCCAAGCTTTATCCATCCATCCATCAAACATACATACATCCATCCATCAAACATCCATCCATCAAACATCCATCCATCTATCCATCTATCCATCAAACATCCTACATTCCTGAACCCAGACAGATGGATTCTTTACTGACTGAGGTCCACGCTTTATCCATACATACATCCATCCATCAAACATCCATCCATCCATCAAACATCCATCCATCCATCCATCCATCAAACATCCAGCCTTGCTGAACCCACACGGATGGATTCTTTACTGACTGAGGTCCACGCTTTATCCATCCATCCATGCATCCATCCATCCATTAAACATCCACACATCCATCCATCCATCCATCCATCCATGCATCCATCCATCAAACATCATCCATCCATCATCAAACATCCTGCCTTCCTGAACCCAGACAGATGGATTCTTTACTGACTGAGGTCCACGCTTTATCCATACATACATCCATCCATCAAACATCCATCCATCCAACCATCAAACATCCATCCATCCATCCATCAAACATCCAGCCTTGCTGAACCCACACGGATGGATTCTTTACTGACTGAGGTCCACGCTTTATCCATCCATCCATGCATCAAATATCCATCCATCAAACATCATCCATCCATCCATCAAACATCCTGCCTTGCTGAACTCAGACAGATGGATTCTTTACTGACTGAGGTCCACGCTTTATCCATCCATCTATCCATCAAACATACATACATCCATCTATCAAACATCCATCCATCAAACATCCATCCATCATCCATCCATCAAACATCCATCCATCTATCCATCCATCCATCAAACCTCCTGCCTTCCTGAACCCAGACAGATGGATTCTTTACTGACTGAGGTCCACGCTTTATCACATACATACATACATCCATCAAACATCCATCCATCCATCAAACATCCATCCATCCATCAAACATCCAGCCTTGCTGAACCCACACGGATGGATTCTTTACTGACTGAGGTCCACGCTTTATCCATCCATCCATCCATCCATCAAACATCCACACATCCATCCATCCATCCATGCATCCATCCATCAAACATCATCCATCCATCCATCAAACATCTTGCCTTCCTGAAAACAGACATATGGATTCTTTACTGACTGAGGTCCACACTTTATCCATCCATCCACCCATCCATCCATCAAACATCCATCCATCAAACATCCATCCATCAAACATCCATCCATCCATCAAACATCATCCATCCATCCATCAAACATCCTGCCTTGCTGAACCCAGACAGATGGATTCTTTGACTGACGTCCACGCTTTATCCATCCATCCATGCATCCATCCATCCATCCTTCAAACATCCACACATCCATCCATCAAACATCCATCCATCCATCCACCAAACATCCATCCATCAAACATCCATCCATCCATCCATCCATCAAACATCCATCCATCTATCCATCAAACATCCTGCCTTCCTGAACCCAGACAGATGGATTCTTTACTGACTGAGGTCCACGCTTTATCCATCCATCCATTAAACATCCACACATCCATCCATCTATCCATCCATCCATGCATCCATCCATCAAACATCATCCATCCATCATCAAACATCCTGCCTTCCTGAACCCAGACAGATGGATTCTTTACTGACTGAGGTCCACGCTTTATCCATACATACATCCATCCATCAAACATCCATCCATCCATCCATCAAACATCCATCCATCCATCCATCAAACATCCAGCCTTGCTGAACCCACACGGATGGATTCTTTACTGACTGAGGTCCACGCTTTATCCATCCATCCATTAAACATCCACACATCCATCCATCCATCCATCCATGCATCCATCCATCAAACATCATCCATCCATCATCAAACATCCTGCCTTCCTGAACCCAGACAGATGGATTCTTTACTGACTGAGGTCCACGCTTTATCCATACATACATCCATCCATCAAACATCCATCCATCCATCCATCAAACATCCATCCATCCATCAAACATCCAGCCTTGCTGAACCCACACGGATGGATTCTTTACTGACTGAGGTCCACGCTTTATCCATCCATCCATTAAACATCCACACATCCATCCATCCATCCATCCATCCATGCATCCATCCATCAAACATCATCCATCCATCATCAAACATCCTGCCTTCCTGAACCCAGACAGATGGATTCTTTACTGACTGAGGTCCACGCTTTATCCATACATACATCCATCCATCAAACATCCATCCATCCATCCATCAAACATCCATCCATCCATCCATCAAACATCCTGCCTTCCTGAACCCAGACAGATGGATTCTTTACTGACTGAGGTCCATGCTTTATCCATACATACATCCATCCATCAAACATCCATCCATCCATCAAACATCATCCATCCATCCATCAAACATCCTGCCTTGCTGAACTCAGACATATGGATTCTTTACTGACTGAGGTCCACGCTTTATCCATCCATCTATCCATCCATCCATCAAACATCCTGCCTTCCTGAACCCAGACAGATGGATTCTTTACTGACTGAGGTCCACGCATTATCCATCCATCCATCAAACAACCACACATCCATCCATCCATCCATCCATCCATGCATCTATCCATCAAACATCATCCATCCATCATCAAACATCCTGCCTTCCTGAACCCAGACATATTGATTCTTTACTGACTGAGGTCCACGCTTTATCCATCCATCCACCAATATACATCCATCCATCCATCCATCAAACTTCCATCCATCAAACATCCATCCATCTATCCATCTATCCATCAAACATCCTACCTTCCAGAACCAGGACAGATGGATTCTTTACTGACTGAGGTCCACGCTTTATCCATCCATACATCCATCCATCAAACATCCATCCATCAAACATCATCCATCCATCCATCAAACATCCTGCCTTGCTGAACTCAGACATATGGATTCTTTACTGACTGAGGTCCACGCTTTATCCATCCATCTATCCATCCATCCATCAAACATCCTGCCTTCCTGAACCCAGACAGATGGATTCTTTACTGACTGAGGTCCACGCATTATCCATCCATCCATCAAACAACCACACATCCATCCATCCATCCATCCATCCATGCATCTATCCATCAAACATCATCCATCCATCATCAAACATCCTGCCTTCCTGAACCCAGACATATTGATTCTTTACTGACTGAGGTCCACGCTTTATCCATCCATCCATCAAACATACATACATCCATCCATCAAACATCCATCCATCAAACATCCATCCATCTATCCATCTATCCATCAAACATCCTACCTTCCTGAACCCAGACAGATGGATTCTTTACTGACTGAGGTCCACGCTTTATCCATACATACATCCATCCATCAAACATCCATCTATCCATCCATCAAACATCCATCCATCCATCCATCAAACATCCAGCCTTGCTGAACCCACACAGATGGATTCTTTACTGACTGAGGTCCACGCTTTATCCATACATCCATCAAACATCCATCCATCCATCCATCAAACATCCATCCATCAAACATCCATCCATCTATCCATCATCCATCAAACATCCTACCTTCCTGAACCCAGACAGATGGATTCTTTACTGACTGAGGTCCACGCTTTATCCATACATACATCCATCCATCAAACATCCATCCATCCATCCATCAAACATCATCCATCCATCCATCAAACATCCTGCCTTGCTGAACTCAGACATATGGATTCTTTACTGACTGAGGTCCACGCTTTATCCATCCATCTATCCATCCATCCATCAAACATCCTGCCTTCCTGAACCCAGACAGATGGATTCTTTACTGACTGAGGTCCACGCATTATCCATCCATCCATCAAACAACCACACATCCATCCATCCATCCATCCATCCATGCATCTATCCATCAAACATCATCAATCCATCATCAAACATCCTGCCTTCCTGAACCCAGACATATTGATTCTTTACCGACTGAGGTCCAAGCTTTATCCATCCATCCATCAAACATACATACATCCATCCATCAAACATCCATCCATCAAACATCCATCCATCTATCCATCCATCCATCAAACCTCCTGCCTTCCTGAACCCAGACAGATGGATTCTTTACTGACTGAGGTCCACGCTTTATCCATACATACATACATACATCCATCAAACATCCATCCATCCATCAAACATCCATCCATCCATCAAACATCCAGCCTTGCTGAACCCACACGGATGGATTCTTTACTGACTGAGGTCCACGCTTTATCCATCCATCCATCCATCAAACATCCACACTCATCTATCCATCCATCCATCCATGCATCCATCCATCAAACATCATCCATCCATCCATCAAACATCTTGCCTTCCTGAAAACAGACATATGGATTCTTTACTGACTGAGGTCCACACTTTATCCATCCATCCATCCATCCATCAAACATCCATCCATCAAACATCCATCCATCAAACATCCATCCATCCATCAAACATCATCCATCCATCCATCAAACATCCTGCCTTGCTGAACCCAGACAGATGGATTCTTTGACTGACGTCCACGCTTTATCCATCCATCCATGCATCCATCCATCCATCCTTCAAACATCCACACATCCATCCATCAAACATCCATCCATCCATCCACCAAACATCCATCCATCAAACATCCATCCATCCATCCATCAAACATCCATCCATCTATCCATCAAACATCCTGCCTTCCTGAACCCAGACAGATGGATTATTTACTGACTGAGGTCCACGCTTTATCCATCCATCCATTAAACATCCACACATCCATCCATCTATCCATCCATCCATGCATCCATCCATCAAACATCATCCATCCATCATCAAACATCCTGCCTTCCTGAACCCAGACAGATGGATTCTTTACTGACTGAGGTCCACGCTTTATCCATACATACATCCATCCATCAAACATCCATCCATCCATCCATCAAACATCCATCCATCCATCAAACATCCAGCCTTGCTGAACCCACACGGATGGATTCTTTACTGACTGAGGTCCACGCTTTATCCATCCATCCATTAAACATCCACACATCCATCCATCCATCCATGCATCCATCCATCAAACATCATCCATCCATCATCAAACATCCTGCCTTCCTGAACCCAGACAGATGGATTCTTTACTGACTGAGGTCCACGCTTTATCCATACATACATCCATCCATCAAACATCCATCCATCCATCCATCAAACATCCATCCATCCATCAAACATCCAGCCTTGCTGAACCCACACGGATGGATTCTTTACTGACTGAGGTCCACGCTTTATCCATCCATCCATTAAACATCCACACATCCATCCATCCATCCATCCATCCATGCATCCATCCATCAAACATCATCCATCCATCATCAAACATCCTGCCTTCCTGAACCCAGACAGATGGATTCTTTACTGACTGAGGTCCACGCTTTATCCATACATACATCCATCCATCAAACATCCATCCATCCATCCATCAAACATCCATCCATCCATCCATCAAACATCCTGCCTTCCTGAACCCAGACAGATGGATTCTTTACTGACTGAGGTCCACGCTTTATCCATACATACATCCATCCATCAAACATCCATCCATCCATCAAACATCATCCATCCATCCATCAAACATCCTGCCTTGCTGAACTCAGACATATGGATTCTTTACTGACTGAGGTCCACGCTTTATCCATCCATCTATCCATCCATCCATCAAACATCCTGCCTTCCTGAACCCAGACAGATGGATTCTTTACTGACTGAGGTCCACGCATTATCCATCCATCCATCAAACAACCACACATCCATCCATCCATCCATCCATCCATGCATCTATCCATCAAACATCATCCATCCATCATCAAACATCCTGCCTTCCTGAACCCAGACATATTGATTCTTTACTGACTGAGGTCCACGCTTTATCCATCCATCCATCAAACATCCATCCATCCATCCATCAAACATCCATCCATCCATCCATCAAACATCCTGCCTTCCTGAACCCAGACAGATGGATTCTTTACTGACTGAGGTCCATGCTTTATCCATACATACATCCATCCATCAAACATCCATCCATCCATCAAACATCATCCATCCATCCATCAAACATCCTGCCTTGCTGAACTCAGACATATGGATTCTTTACTGACTGAGGTCCACGCTTTATCCATCCATCTATCCATCCATCCATCAAACATCCTGCCTTCCTGAACCCAGACAGATGGATTCTTTACTGACTGAGGTCCACGCATTATCCATCCATCCATCAAACAACCACACATCCATCCATCCATCCATCCATGCATCTATCCATCAAACATCATCCATCCATCATCAAACATCCTGCCTTCCTGAACCCAGACATATTGATTCTTTACTGACTGAGGTCCACGCTTTATCCATCCATCCATCAAACATACATACATCCATCCATCAAACATCCATCCATCAAACATCCATCCATCTATCCATCTATCCATCAAACATCCTACCTTCCTGAACCCAGACAGATGGATTCTTTACTGACTGAGGTCCACGCTTTATCCATACATACATCCATCCATCAAACATCCATCCATCCATCAAACATCCATCCATCCATCAAACATCCAGCCTTGCTGAACCCACACGGATGGATTCTTTACTGACTGAGGTCCACGCTTTATCCATCCATCCATTAAACATCCACACATCCATCCATCCATCCATCCATCCATCCATGCATCCATCCATCAAACATCATCCATCCATCATCAAACATCCTGCCTTCCTGAACCCAGACAGATGGATTCTTTACTGACTGAGGTCCACGCTTTATCCATACATCATCCATCCATCAAACATCCATCTATCCAACCATCAAACATCCATCCATCCATCCATCAAACATCCAGCCTTGCTAAACCCACACGGATGGATTCTTTACTGACTGAGGTCCACGCTTTATCCATCCATCCATGTATCAAACATCCATCCATCAAACATCATCCATCCATCCATCAAACATCCTGCCTTGCTGAACTCAGACAGATGGATTCTTTACTGACTGAGGTCCACGCTTTATCCATCATCTATCCATCAAACATACATACATCCATCTATCAAACATCCATCCATCAAACATCCATCCATCATCCATCCATCCATCAAACATCCATCCATCTATCCATCCATCCATCAAACCTCCTGCCTTCCTGAACCCAGACAGATGGATTCTTTACTGACTGAGGTCCACACTTTATCCATACATACATACATACATCCATCAAACATCCATCCATCCATCAAACATCCATCCATCCATCAAACATCCAGCCTTGCTGAACCCACACGGATGGATTCTTTACTGACTGAGGTCCACGCTTTATCCATCCATCCATCCATCCATCCATCAAACATCCACACATCCATCCATCCATCCATCCATGCATCCATCCATCAAACATCATCCATCCATCCATCAAACATCTTGCCTTCCTGAAAACAGACATATGGATTCTTTACTGACTGAGGTCCACACTTTATCCATCCATCCACCCATCCATCCATCAAACATCCATCCATCAAACATCCATCCACATCCATCCATCAAACATCCATCCATCCATACATCAAACATCCTGCCTTGCTGAACCCAGACAGATGGATTCTTTGACTGAGGTTCACGCTTTATCCATCCATCTATCCATCCATCCATCAAACATCCTGCCTTCCTGAACCCAGACAGATGGAATCTTTACTGACTGAGGTCCATGCTTTATCCATCCATCCATCCATCCATCCATCAAACATCCATCTATCAACCATCCATCCATCAAACATCTATCCATCCCATGACGTAATCTCTTTCAGGGAAGACCCTGAATTTTTCTACATGAAAAGGCCAGACCACATTCTGCAGCAATCACAACATTATTGTCGTTTGCACTGCATGTGGTACATGTGATGAAACGAGATTATGTACACATGGTCCCAGTTACATCCAACAACAAAATGTAAGAGAAAAACAGTAATGACATCTAGGATATAACTAAAAAAAAACATCAACTAGAAATACACTAATCACTAATGTAAAAAAAAACATCATTACAAACAGTAGCAGGAACATGAGTCTGTATGAACAGATGGTCACAAATGAACATTGCAACAAGAAAACAGATCAGCATCAGCATGATGTGATATTTTGCAGTAATTATTCTTATTTATTTATTCATGAGTCTAACAGCCTTAGGGTAGAAGCTGTTCCTCTGTCTAGTGGTTCTACATTCCATGCTCCTTAACCTCCGTCCTGAGGGGAGTGGGGCAAAGACTGTGTGTGCTGTGTGAGTGGGGTCCTTCATGATGCAGGTGGCTCTCTTCCTGCATCTGGAGGTGTAGATGTCTGTGATGGTGGGGAGACTTGACTCCCCAGTTTCCCAGTCTACATTGGCTTATCTGTAACCTAAATTTCAGCATTGTTTGCCCTGAAAATGAAGGCAGTAATTCTGACATTCTTTTCATAAATTGCATTTTTTTATGACAGTGAAACATGCAAAGGCAAAAAAGACAGAGCCCAAAGGAAGATGCAAACAATCATGTCAAAAATCAAAAGGACAAAGAGGGCCTTGTCATCAAATTTATCAGTGAACTTAAAGGTACAGTATGTGGAGCTTTATTAGTGTTAACAAAAAATACAATTGTTCCTATAATTTATTTTTGTATAACTAGGTCGTGGAATCTTTGCTAAAAAATCCTTTGCAAAAGATGACTTTCTTTTGGAATATCGAGGTGAATTGATCACCAAGGAGGAATGTGAGAGGAGGCAACAAGTTTATGATGAATCACAGAAAGTGTTTTTGTTTGAATTCTACTTCGATGGAAAAATATTGTGGTGAGTATGTATGAGTATGTAAGAATAACCTATCATTGTGTCTGACATGACTTATAAAAGGCTATTAATTGTAAGGTAATTTATAGTGCTGGCAAGATTTTTTTTTTAAATATGCATTATGCATTTGTAGTGTTGATGCAGCAAACGAGGACGGGTCACTTGGAAGGCTTGTAAATGATGACCATATAAACCCAAATGCAAAGATGAGGTACACAGTTGTAAACAAAAAGCCCCATCTATGTTTGTTTGCAACTAAACCCATCAATGAAGGAGATGAGATCACCTATAATTACGGCGACTCAGAATGGCCATGGAGATGCAAGGTGATTTAAATTTTACTTTTTGAATGTAATCATGATTAAAAATAGTTTTTTAATCATACAGGTTTACAACATATGTTTCACCACAATATATTTTTAATTCTTTCCTACTATGTGATCAAAATCTCAACAGACATTACATGGAATGTCTTCTGATGGGCAAGATTTTGAGGCACCAACTCCAACAGAGGTTTCAGTTGCTAACAAAACATTCTGTAAGAGCAAAATAAAGGTATGTGCAAGTGCATCGAGGAAGGATAGTTGACACTGAAAAAGTACTCCTTTAAAGAATGTCATTTTTCTATTTTTACTATTTACAGAATAGCCATAAATATGATGAACCAAACAATTGTGTAATGTTTCTTATTTGCATAGGACAGCAGCTATCATCAAAATGTAGAATTTCTTCTAAAGATAAGTATAAATGATCTGTTACAGATGACATGTGAACACGTCCAGAGTCAGGAGATCGCAGGCAGCCAGAAGCCGGATCAACTTCCTTTAAACACGAATACCAAGGTACATTTTAGTTCTTGTGTTCCTAAACAGAATTACTTGCTACGTGTGGTTTCATCAACCTTAATGTTCAATTGTGTATGTATGGGAGTGTATTGTGGTTTTTATGGACAGTGGTTTGTTAGGACAGTCATACGCTATAAACAATCAGACAATAAATCAGATTACAGCTCGTTACTGTCCTGACAGTTTTGACCACGTGTGTGCGTGTGGAGCGTAAGGAAGCTGTGGGAGCTCTCACCCGAGCTGATGCTAAAAGACGAAGGCAGGCTTTGACCAGCTCAAAGTAAGACATTATATTTTTTATTTATTGTACAGTACTGTATTCATTTACTGTACAGTTCTGTGCATGTTCATGGCCTAGTATGTCTGCTTGTTCAGTCTCATGCCATTATATGTGTGCGGCGCTCCGTTAGCGGTATAGCCGCGACCTATGTCAGAAACGCGGACCTACGACAGGCAGGTGTTTTTGGTCCGCGAGGTACGACAACATCGACCTAAGTCACACACGTAGGTCCCTATCCCTGACGTAACTCGAGGGCTAGCTGTACATGTAAATGCAAATGCATATATACATGAATATGTAAGTGCATATATACATGTAAATGCAAATGCATATAAAAATGTAAATACATACAGTATATGTATATATACATGAATATGCATATATGTACATATGCATAAACATATAGATGTATATATGCATAAACATATATATATATATATATATACATATATATATATATATATGTATATACATATGCTGTACAGATAGACATATACATGTAAATATAACATGTTCAACTGAAATTGTGTGTGTTTGTGTGTGTGACTGTTTTGTGGTTTTTAAGGACAGTGTTTTGTCAGGACAGCAATACGCTATACAGTAATCAGACAATCAGATAACAGCTCATTACTGTCCTGACAAAACACTGTCCTTAGAAACCACAAAACAGTCACACACACAAACACACACAATTTGAGTTGAACATGTTATATTTACATGCCTATTACATGTATATATAAGTGCATATATACATGTATATGTAAGTGCATATATACATGTACTGTATATGCAAATGCATTTAAACATGTAAATGCATATATGTATATATACAAGAATATGCATATATGTACATATGCATAAACATATAGATGTATATATGCATAAACATATAGATGTATATATATGCATATACATATACTGTACAGATAGACATCCATCCATCCTCCATTTTCTTCCGCTTATCCGGGGTCGGGTCGCGGGGGTAGCAGCCTAAGTAGGGAGGCCCAGACTTCCCTCTCCCCAGCCACTTGGAGCAGCTCCTCTGGGGGAATCCCAAGGCGTTCCCAGGCCAGCCGAGAAACATAGTCCCTCCAGCGTATCCTGGGTCTTCCTCTGGGTCTCCTCCCGGTGGGACATGCCCGGAACACCTCACCAGGGAGGCGTCCAGGAGGCATCCTAACCAGATGCCCGAGCCACCTCAACTGGCTCCTCTCGATGTGGAGAAGCAGCGGCTCTACTCCGAGTCCCTCCCGGATGACTGAGCTTCTCACCCTATCTCTAAGGGAGAGTCCAGCCACCCTGCGGAGAAAACTCATTTCAGCCGCTTGTATCCGAGATCTTGTTCTTTCGGTCATAACCCAAAGCTCATGACCATAGATGAGGGTGGGAACGTAGATCGATCGGTAAATTGAGAGCTTTGCCTTTTGACTCAGCTCTCTCTTCACCACGACAGACCGGTACAGCGCCCGCTTCACTGCGGACGCTGCACCTATCCGCCTATCGATCTCACGCTCCAGTTTTCCCTCATTCGTGAACAAGATCCCGAGATACTTAAACTCCTCCACTTGGGTAAGGACCTCCTCCCCGACCCGGAGAGGGCACGCTACCCTTTTCCGGCTCAAGACCATGGCCTCGGATTTGGAGGAACTGATCCTCATCCCGGCCGCATCACATTCAGCTGCAAACCGCTCCAGCGAAAGCTGTAGATCACGAGCTGATGAAGCCAATAGGACCACATCATCTGCAAAAAACAGAGAAGCGATTCTAAGGCCACCAAAACGGATCCTCTCAACACCTTGGCTGCGCCTAGAAATTCTGTCCATAAAAGTTATAAACAGAATCGGTGACAAAGGGCAACCTTGGCGGAGTCCAACTCTCACCGGAAACGAGCCTGACTTACTGCCGGCAATGCGGACCAAGCTCTGACACCGGTCGTACAGGGACCTAACAGCCCATATCAATGGGCCTGGTACCCCATACTCCCGGAGTACCCGCCACAGAACCCCCCGAGGGACGCGGTCGAATGCCTTTTCCAAGTCTACAAAGCACATGTAAACTGGTTGGGCAAACTCCCACGCACCCTCCAGGACCCTGTTGAGGGTGTAGAGCTGGTCTAGTGTTCCACGACCAGGACGAAAACCACACTGCTCCTCCTGAATCCGAGGTTCGACTATCCGACGGACCCTCCTCTCCAGAACCCCTGAATAGACCTTACCAGGGAGGCTTAAGAGTGTGATCCCTCTATAGTTGGAACACACCCTACGGTCCCCCTTTTTGAATAGGGGAACCACCACCCCAGTCTGCCAATCCAAGGGAACTGCCCCCGATGTCCACGCGATATTGCAGAGTCGCGTAAGCCAACACAACCCCACAACATCCAGAGCCCTAAGGAACTCAGGACGAATCTCATCCACCCCCGGAGCCTTGCCACCGCGGAGCTTTTTAACCACCTCGGCGACCTCAGCACCAGAGATTGGAGAGCCCGACCCAAAGTCCCCAGGCTCCGCTTCCTCAGTGGAAGACGTGCCAGTAGGATTGAGGAGGTCTTCGAAGTATTCCGCCCACCGACTCACAACATCCCGAGTTGAGGTCAACAGCACGCCATCCCCACCATAAATGGTGTTGGTCGCGTACCGCTTTCCCCCCCTGAGAGTCAGAGAGTCAGAGAGTCAGAGAGAATTTATTGTCATTTGCACCGCATGTAGTACATGTGTTGAAAACGAGATTATGTACACAGGGTCCCAGTTACATCCAACAACAAATGCAAGAGAAAAACAATAATAACATCTAGGATTAACTAAGAGAGACATCAGCTAGTAATACACTAAGCCCTAATGTAGTAGAAAAACATCATTATAAACAGCAGCACGAACATGAGCAGATGGTCACAGATGAACGCAGATAGTCACAGATGAACGCAGCAACAAGAAACAGATCAGTATCAGCATGATGTGACATTTTGCAGTGTTTATTCTTATTATTTATTTATTCATGAGTCTGACAGCCTCAGGGTAGAAGCTGTTCCTCAGCCTAGTGGTTCTACATTTGATGCTCCTCAACCTCCGTCCCGAGGGGAGTGGTGCAAAGAGTGAGTGTGCTGGGTGAGTGAGGTCTTTCATGATGCAGGTGGCTCTTTTTCTGCATCTGGAGGTGTAGATGTCTGTGATGGTGGGGAGACTGACTCCCACAGACTTCTGTGCAGCCTTCACCACTCTTTGTAGAGCTTTCCTCTCTGCAACTGTGCAGCCTCCATGCCACACGTTGATGCTGGAGCACAGGACGCTCTCCACTGCACACCTGTAGAACGAGGTGAGGACTGAGCTTCTCAGACCGGCTCGTCTCAGCCGTCTGAGGAAGTAGAGTCTCTGATGACCTTTCTTGATCAGGCTGGTGGTGTTATTGCTCCAGCTGAGGTTATCATTCAAGTGTACACCCAGGTACTTGTAACTGGAGACCACCTCCACCGCAGATCCACCTATATACAGTGGGGTGTGGGTGTGTTTGTTCCTTCTGAAGTCCACAATCATCTCCTTCGTCTTCTTCACATTCATGTGAAGGTTGTTCTCTTTGCACCAGCTCTCCAGATGTTCCACCTCCTGTCTGTAGCTGGATTCATCATTATCTGTGATGCATCCCACCACAGCTGTATCATCTGCAAACTTAACAATATGACAGCCTGGAAGTGTGGCTGTACAATCATATGTGAGCAGAGTGAACAGAAGAGGGCTCAGCACACATCCTTGAGGAGAGCCAGTGCTGAGGGTGATGGTGGAAGAGGAGAAGTTGTGGATCTTCACGGACTGTGGTCTGTTTGTTAAGAAGTCTAAGACCCAGTTACAAATAGAGGGGCTTAGTCCAAGTGTAGATAGTTTGTCTATCAGAGTTTGGGGGATCATGGTGTTGAAGGCAGATGTGAAGTCCACAAAGAGCAGACGCACGTATGAGTCCTTCTGATCCAGGTGGGTGAGAGCAGTGTGGACCACAGAGGAGATGGTGTCCTCTGTTGATCGGTTCTCACAGTATGCATATTGATGAGGGTCCTCGCTAATGTTGACGGCTATCATCGCCTCGAAGCCGTACAGATAGACATATACATGTAAATATAACATGATCTACTAAAATTGTGTGCGTTTGTGTGTGTGACTGTTTTGTGGTTTTAATGGACAGTGGTTTGTTAGGACAGCAATACGCTATAATCAGACAATCAGATAACAGCTCATTACTGTCCTGACAAAACACTGTCCTTAGAAACCACAAAACAGTCACACACACAAACACACACAATTTCAGTTGAACATGTTATATTTACATGCCTATTACACGTATATGTAAGTGCCTATTTACATGTATATGTAAGTGCCTATATACAGCAAACCCTCGACCTACGTCACCTGCGACCTACGGCATCTCAGACTTACGATTTTATCATATTTAATAAAAATATGATAAAAAAAATTAAATTATTATTATTATTTTTTTTTTTGTGTGTTTAAATGTTATTAATTTCTTGTGTATAACACTTTGTTGCAGCTGTGGTTGTTTTAAATGGCTTTATAAATAAAGTATAATTATTAATATTTCATTTTTAATTACAATTTGATCGTATTTACGCAACTTCCGGTCGTTTCCGGTCACCATGTTACAACAGTACTGTGGTCAATGGAGCTCCAGAGGCTACTGAGGACCGTGTGTCCGTTCAGGGTTGCCTCATACGGATACATTTGCTGGAAACACTCGGTCAACTCTGTGGACGTCTCAGGCCCGGAGGAGCAGCCGCGGATCGCCTCCACAACGCCGCCCGACATGCTAACGACAGCAGCTAACAGAGCAGCTAACACAGGCGAAGACACCAAGCCGACATGCCGCGGAGGGGCCATCTGCGGCCGGGAGCTCGCCGCAAATGTCCGCCTGGCAGTCGGGGGACACCGAGCTAACGCGGAGATACAAAGCCGACAGCCTTTTTGAATGAACTGACATGCTAACCAGTGCTGCTAATGGCGGGGCCTAACCGTAGCTAACGCCGAGCAGTTGTTTTGGAGGGAGGAACATCGCGGAGAAACGGCTTTCAGTAAGTTTTTTTTTTTCTGGCTCCAAATGTATGAAGTTAAGAAGCTAACAGTCATTCTTTTAAACAGTTTTGACCACGTGTGTGCGTGTGGAGCGTAAGGAAGCTGTGGGAGCTCTCACCCGAGCTGATGCTAAAAGACGAAGGCAGGCTTTGACCAGCTCAAAGTAAGACATTATATTTTTTATTTATTGTACAGTACTGTATTCATTTACTGTACAGTTCTGTGCATGTTCATGGCCTAGTATGTCTGCTTGTTCAGTCTCATGCCATTATATGTGTGCGGCGCTCCGTTAGCGGTATAGCCGCGACCTATGTCAGAAACGCGGACCTACGACAGGGTGTTTAAAAGAATGACTGTTAGCTTCTTAACTTCATACATTTGGAGCCAGAAAAAAAAAAAACTTACTGAAAGCCGTTTCTCCGCGATGTTCCTCCATCCAAAACAACTGCTCGGCGTTAGCTACGGTTAGGCCCCGCCATTAGTAGCACTGGTTAGCATGTCAGTTCATTCAAAAAGGCTGTCGGCTTTGTATCTCCGCGTTAGCTCGGTGTCCCCCGACTGCCAGGCGGACATTTGCGGCGAGCTCCCGGCCGCAGATGGCCCCTCCGCGGCATGTCGGCTTGGTGTCTTCGCCTGTGTTAGCTGCTCTGTTAGCTGCTGTCGTTAGCATGTCGGGCGGCGTTGTGGGGGCGATCCGCGGCTGCTCCTCCGGGCCTGAGACGTCCACAGAGTTGACCGAGTGTTTCCAGCAAATTTATCCGTATGAGGCAACCCTGAACGGACACACGGTCCTCAGTAGCCTCTGGAGCTCCATTGACCGCAGTACTGTTGTAACATGGCGACCGGAAACGACCGGAAGTTGCGTAAATACGATCAAATTGTAATTAAAAACGAAATATTAATAATTATACTTTATTTATAAAGCCATTTAAAACAACCACAGCTGCAACAAAGTGCTATACACATGAAATTAATAACATTTAAACACACAAAAAAAAAAATAATATTTTTTTTTTAATCATATTTTTATTAAATATGATAAAATCGTAAGTCTGAGATGCCGTAGGTCGCAGGTGACGTAGGTCGAGGGTTTGCTGTATATAGGCACTTACATATACATGTAAATAGGCACTTACATATACGTGTAATAGGCATGTAAATATAACATGTTCAACTGAAATTGTGTGTGTTTGTGTGTGTGACTGTTTTGTGGTTTCTAAGGACAGTGTTTTGTCAGGACAGTAATGAGCTGTTATCTGATTGTCTGATTATAGCGTATTGCTGTCCTAACAAACCACTGTCCATTAAAACCACAAAACAGTCACACACACAAACACACACAATTTTAGTAGAACATGTTATATTTACATGTATATGTCTATCTGTACAGTATATGTATATGCATATATATACATGTATATGCATATGTACATATATGCATATTCATGTATATATACATATATGCATTTACATTTTTATATGCATTTGCATTTACATGTATATATGCACTTACATATTCATGTATATATGCACTTACATATACATGTATATAGGCACTTACATATACATGTAAATAGGCACTTACATATACGTGTAATAGGCATGTAAATATAACATGTTCAACTGAAATTGTGTGTGTTTGTGTGTGTGACTGTTTTGTGGTTTCTAAGGACAGTGTTTTGTCAGGACAGTAATGAGCTGTTATCTGAGTGTCTGATTATAGCGTATTGCTGTCCTAACAAACCACTGTCCATTAAAACCACAAAACAGTCACACACACAAACACACACAATTTTAGTAGAACATGTTATATTTACATGTATATGTCTATCTGATATGCATATATACATTTATATGCATATATGTATATACACTGTACAGTACATGAATATGCATTTATGATATGCTTATATACATGTATATATGTATATTTGTGTGTATGTATATGACATAGATATCAATTATATAAATAATGCAGGGATTGTTAAGTATGACTTCAATATTATTAGTCACAGTTTTTAAATTTATAGTTTTCTTTCATTCAGCTAATTTTAATTTCATCTTAGTCCACCTATCATGAGAGGAGTTTTGTAAATACTCTGTCCATCCATCTTTCCTTTATGTGAGATGGATACTTTGGCCAAAAACAAACAATCATGTAATGTTTATTGGTTTACATGTGACAGCAGCTATCATCAAAATGTAGAATTTCCTCTAAATATAAGTATAAATGATCTCTTACAGATGTCATGTGAACACGTCCAGAGTCAGGAGATCGCAGGTAGCCAGAAGCACGATCAACTTCCTTTAAACACGAATACCAAGGTACATTTTAGTTCTTGTGTTCCTAAACAGAATTACTTGCTACGTGTGGTTTCATCAACCTTAATGTTCAATTATGTGT
>JBBPBX010041083.1:1862-29037 GCA_038048925.1 Garcialebias charrua
AATTCAACTTACTCCTTCATCTTTAAAAACTGTGTTAGGATAGGCTAAGTACTTGGTGACCGTACAGTACTGTACATGTATTCATTTGTAAAAAAAAAAAAAAAATATTATTATTATTTTTTTTTACTATTGTTCTGGGGGCCGGACCAAATGTGGGGGCGGGCCGGATGCGGCCTGCGGGCCGTAGTTTGGGGAACACTGGTCTTACATGTTCAGGAAGCGAGTGCGCTCCGAGAGCGGGGGCAGCTTTATTTATTCCATACTTGACGAAGTATTTCATCTTTTGGGAAAGTGAAAAGGCTCACTTGTTCACTGATGATATTAGAACACCCAAATGTGACACAATGTAACGGCATTATACAAAAAAAAGGCGATCTGGCAGAGAATTGATGAGTTATCATTGGCACACGCAGACTCGAGGTTCATCCTCCTACATCACAGATGGTGCATTCGCGTGTACCGGTAGTCGGATATTCCATGAAGAAACACTGATTTTAATTTTAATCTCAGTTTGAAAGGAATTTTCATTAATTTATCATTTTGTTTGCAAAAACGAACATAGTTGAATGATACAAGATATACATCTTGTAACATTTTATGCAGAGTAGGAAGATGATGTCACAGACACTTTAAGAGTTGAGCTATTTGTCTTTAGTTTTGGAAGTAGGAAGTTAGATGAACAGAAACAGCAGGTTCTAATTTAGGTCTGCACCCGTATGTATTTGACTCTTACCTGTTCAGGAAGCAGGGAGCCCAGTCCGAGGGGAGACAGCTTTATTTATTTATTTACTTTTGACGCTTTTGACACTGTGAATCATAACATCCTGTGTCATAAGCTCTCAGAAATCGGTTTCTCTGATCACACCATCGGTTGGTTTTCTAACTATCTTTCCAATCGGAGGCAATGTGTTCAACATAACGGTGCTTCTTCCAGCTATTTAACAGTTAAAAATGGTGTACCACAAGGCTCAGTTTTAGGACCAACTCTCTTTACAATCTACATAGCTAATGTAGGTCACTGCATCCCTGATGCATCCTTACATTTCTATGCTGATGATACAGTTGTTTATTGCCGAGCTAAAACAGTAGCTAAGGCTTTCCAGTTACTGCAATCCGCTTTTGACATCATCCAGTCAGATTTGTTCCGTCTCAAACTTGTCCTAAATGCTGATAAAACAAAAGGGATGTTTTTTTCAAATAGGAAGGCGGTTCCAGCAGATCCTCCTCTGATTTTATCTTCAAATGGTGTCCCTATTGAGTTTGTTGATTCCTATAAATATCTGGGTATCCTGATCGATTCACATCTCTCTTTTAAACTCCACGTGGAAAACCTAGTGAAGAAACTGAAAGTTAAACTGGGTTTCTTTTTCAGAAACAGATCATGTCTAACACTGAATGTTAGGAAACGCCTTGTATCTGTGACTTTCCTTCCCTCCATTGATTACGGTGACATTCTCTACATGAATGCTCCTACAAGCACCCTGCAGATGTTGGATGTTGTCTATCATGGTGCACTAAGATTCATAACTGGCTGTGATTATCGTACCCACCACTGCACCCTGTATTCACTGGTTAACTGGACATCATTAACCTCACGCAGACTCTTCCACTGGTACATTTTCATCTTTAAATCACTTCTTGGTCTGCTGCCCTCATACATCTCCTCCTACATGTCTTTGCGTGAGTGCAGCTACAGTGTGCGCTCTCAGGACATGATTACCTGCAGTGTTCCGTCAGTGAGGACTGAACTTGGAAAAAGGGCCTTCTCCTACTCCGCTCCTGCTTCATGGAATATCTTACAAAAAGATCTGAAGCTCTCGACCTTGACTTCTCTAAATGGTTTTCAGAATCTGTTGGAATCCTGGCAAAAACCAATGCAGATTTGTTCCTGTCTTTGATTTTATACGTCTACCTTATGTTTTGCTAGTTTTTTGATACTTTGTTAAAAAAAAAAAATTCTTTCTTTTTTTTCTCTCTTTTGTTTTCTATTGTTTATTGTTTATTGTTTGTTTATTGTTTATTGTTTAAGGAAATTCTACCATTGCTGTTCATCATTCTTTAGTTTTAGCAGGTCGCTTTCGTAATGAGCCCATGAGGTTCAATAAGATTTACCTGACTAAATAAAGGTTGAATGAATGAATGAATTTATTCCATTTTTGACGAAGGTCTTACATCTTTTCGGAAAGTGAAAAGGCTCACTTGTTCACTGATGATATTAGAACACCCAAATGCAACACAACCGGCATTTTTCAAGTTATACAAAAAAAAAATGGCGAACTGGCTGAGAATGAATATGCGTTAATGGCAGACGCAGACTGACGGTCCTGCTCCCTACGTCACAAATGTTGCATTCGCGTGTAGTCGGATTTTTCAGAGAGAAACACGTTTTTTTAATTTTAAACTCACTTTGAAAGGAATTTTCATTAATTTATCATTTTGTTTGCAAAAACGAACATAGTTGAATGATACAATATATATATCTTCTATCATTTTGTGCAAATTTGTAAGATGATGTCAGTGGACCTTTAAAAGCTTTCTTAATGGTGCTGAATTAAAACCTTAAATCCTAATGTCCAGTCATGAATTTGTTTCTCACTTGTGCCAAATCTACAAAATGAATGTATTTTTGTCAATAAGGCTGTTACAGCTCTACATGCTGGACATCTTTACATGACAGCGCAAAATAAGTCTGTGTGCATGCGTGTCTGAAGAACAGACTGCACATTCAGATGGGTTGTGGATTGTAGTTACGGTATTTCTGCGTATTATGTAGGCCAGGGGTAAAGAGTTAACTCTTCCTTGAGGAAGAGATGTCCGACCTCCGACAGGTGTTTAGTTTGGCCCGTCAAACAAAGATAGTGAAGAAAAACAAACCCTGT
The DNA here is from genome assembly GCA_038048925.1 of Garcialebias charrua. Taxonomy (NCBI): domain Eukaryota; kingdom Metazoa; phylum Chordata; class Actinopteri; order Cyprinodontiformes; family Rivulidae; genus Garcialebias; species Garcialebias charrua. Next base: position 4,742 of record JBBPBX010041083.1, read on the forward strand.
GGCAAACTCTGGCTTTTACAGCAAGCTTCACATTCACTCAAACTGTTGATCGTTTTCAGGAAAATATGCAGTAGCTAAAGGAAGAACAAATATTTGCACAACGTGGTACATTTCTAGCTCTGCGGGACGACTTTTCCTACAGAGGAATCTCCTCTTTTTTTTTCTTCTTTTTTTTTAAGACAAACAAGAAGGCAAAGTGTAGAGGCGTCCCAGTTTTCCCCTCTTAATCCCCTCTCTCTGTTTCCTCGACCCACCACTCTTGGTTTACTCGCTGCCCCAGTCCGGAGGCCCAGCATGACCCAGTTGGGGTGGCAGAAAAGTGTAAAGGAGCAAGGCTGGAATGTTTTGAAGGCAGAGACATTCCTCATTGTTCATTCACGCAGGCTTATGTAACGCAGATTGATCCCGTGACGCAGCTCTGCAGCAGTCGTGGGAAGCCGGCGCATTATCTCTGCCTCAGTGGCTTCCTCGCTCTAATCTGATTATGCAAGCCCCTCGCTTACACAACAACACGTAGGCAGACAGACAAAATGGACAGAGCAACTGAAAGATCAACTAATGGAGCAACAGACAAAGAGAGGCAATAAAGACAGAGATAAGTTTTAGACTGAGATTAAACTGGAGAAAAATGTAACCGTCTCGTAGGCAAAAATGTTTTGTTATGCTAATCTAGAAGCTAGCTGGTTTAGTTGTTCAGCCTTTTGATATAAATGAAGATGTGAGGAGGAAGAGATACCGGTATATGTGCAGCCACAACAGCACACTGACCTGCATGCTGCACATTCTCCTTTTACTTGATCTACTCTAGTCATTTTAAAAGAGATTACAGTATCTACAGACGTTATGAGTTCATTAAGCTGTAAACAACTGTTCTTTCTCGTTGTGAGTTCATGTGCTTGTGAGAAACATTTGTTTATAACTGACCTGTATGGTTGTGTTTCCTCCTTCCAGCAGTGCTATGGCTAACAGGATGCTTTCTTGGAAGACACGGTCACTAGTTGTGTTCATGATCAGGTCGATCACCAGATCAGAAGCTCCTTCTTTATCCAGATGGCACTGCACCTCTGCAAGCGTCATTTCCCCTCGACTCAGACCACCTGAACCCCCTAAAGCTGCATGGACGAGAAAAAGCAATGGGCCAAATCAGGACAGGGAGATTCCGGTACGCAAAAACGTGAGATTAAAGGTTTATAATTTGTTCTGTATCACTGTATTTACACTGTAGACACATGTACACAATGCATATACACCAAAATGCTGAATATCTGACAGTTAGTTCTGACATCCAAGACAAATAACACAAGAAACGCAAACTACCGGTACAATTGTTTTTTGTTTGATGTACACTTATGGTATGAATTGCGTTAATAGCAATATTTGAAGAAAAAAATAAAAACAACCTTCATCATATTCTTTGTAGTACATGTGTTAACGTCATTGTGCACAAATTCTTGCACAAACCCCAACGTCAGACAACGTATTGAATTCCTTTAATGGATCTTGTTTCTTCAACGGGTGCAAAAGCTGTTTTCTCAGGAAAGAGCAGTCCCGTCTCCTAATAAAAATAAGTTTATCATAAACAGGAGGTGGGTAGACATCCTGGAAGCATGCTGGCACGGTTGGTAGAGCGGCTGCATCTCTGTGTGAAGGTTGCTGGATGAAATCCCAGTAGGGGGGCCTTTCTGGATGGAGTTTGCATGTTCTCTCATGTGCATATGTGGGTTTTCTAGGTACTCTGGTTTCCTCCCACAGACCAAAAACATGCATGTTACAGTAAGTGGCAACTCTAAAATACCGTAGTTGTGAGTGAGAGAGTTAATGGTTGTCTCCATGTGTCGTTGTGATGGAGGTGCAACCTGTCCACAATGTACACCACCTCTCATGCAATACCTGTTGGACGTGGACACCAATGATCCCCGCAACCCAGAAAGGAAGAAGCAAATAAAGATGATGGATGGATGGATGGATGGATGGATGGATGGATGGATGGATGGATGAACTTCTTGTGTTTTGGATGTGTGCCAGAATCATGGAGTATTTTGTGAACTGGGGTCCAGTGATCATTGTGTTGAAGTGGTATTTATTGCTATGACTTTTTCTCACATCAGCTCCAATTAAAAAAAAAGAATAAACTCACAACACTGTCTACAGCCACAAAGTAAGTGTGTCCTCACAGACTTAACAGTCTTTAAAATGATTTATGTTAAAGTGCTGATTCAAATCATCCAAGTTCATGCTCAATACTCCAGGTAAAAAAAAAATCCAACAAAGTTAATAAGTCAGGTCATCTGGACGGTTTCTTTGTGTTGTAATGTTTCGTTTTTCGTCCAAAGGACTTCATCAGTCCAAGGAGCCACGACAAACTCAGTCTCACAAGATGGTTTCTGGAGTGCACCCTCTCCCCCGTGAACTCCTCTGTAGCAGCCATGACAGGTCTCCAGAAACCATCTTATCACCATCCAACTGGTTGGCCCACTATGTGAGTGTGCTGCTTATGGGACTGAGTTTGTTGTGGCTCCACAGACTGATGAAGTCCTTTGGACGAAGGACGAAATGTCTCAACAAAAAGAAACCATCCAGAGGAACTGACTTAACTTTTTTGGATGCCAATTCAAATCTTTTGAACTGGGATTTGGTAAAAAAAAAAAAAAAAAACCTATTTTAAACAATAAACATCTTAACTGCTGTAGATAGTTTTTTGGCATGATTTTCTCAATTTGGAGCAGGGAACTTAATTTTGACCAGACTTGAGAGCTAATGGCTAATCCAAGTGGGGCCAAGACCATAGAGGGTTGCTGCCATCTCAAAATAACTCAGTCCTAATCATTTCATAGTGGTTCATGTGAAGACTGTTTGAAAAAAATATTTACGTATGTGTCAGTTTGCAAAAATTTTACAGTTCTTTACTGTAAAATTCGTGTGGAGACCATCCTGTGCTCCAGCATCAATGTGTGGCATGGAAGCTGCACAGCTGCAGAAAGAAAAGCTTTACAGAGAGTGGTGAAGGCTGCACAGAAGTCAGTTGGAGTCAGTCTCCCCACTATCACGGACATCTACACCTCCAGATGCAGGAAGAGAGCCACCTGCATCATGAAAGATCCCACTCACCCAGCACACACACTTTTTGCCCCACTCCCCTCAGGAAGGAGGCTGAGGAGCATTAAGTGTAGAATCACTAGACTGAGGAACAGCTTTTACCCTGAGGCTGTTAGACTCATGAATAAATAACCAGAATAATCACTGCAAAATATCACAACATGTTGCTGCTGATCTGTTTCATGTTGCTGCTGATCTGTTTCATGTTGCTGCTGATCTGTTTCATGTTGCTGCTGATCTGTTTCATGTTGCTGCTGATCTGTTTCATGTTGCTGCTGATCTGTTTCATGTTGCTGCTGATCTGTTTCATGTTGCTGCTGATCTGTTTCATGTTGCTGCTGATCTGTTTCATGTTGCTGCTGATCTGTTTCATGTTGCTGCTGATCTGTTTCATGTTGCTGCTGATCTGTTTCATGTTGCTGCTGATCTGTTTCATGTTGCTGCTGATCTGTTTCATGTTGCTGCTGATCTGTTTCATGTTGCTGCTGATCTGTTTCATGTTGCTGCTGATCTGTTTCATGTTGCTGCTGATCTGTTTCATGTTGCTGCTGATCTGTTTCATGTTGCTGCTGATCTGTTTCATGTTGCTGCTGATCTGTTTCATGTTGCTGCTGATCTGTTTCATGTTGCTGCTGATCTGTTTCATGTTGCTGCTGATCTGTTTCATGTTGCTGCTGATCTGTTTCATGTTGCTGCTGATCTGTTTCATGTTGCTGCTGATCTGTTTCATGTTGCTGCTGATCTGTTTCATGTTGCTGCTGATCTGTTTCATGTTGCTGCTGATCTGTTTCATGTTGCTGCTGATCTGTTTCATGTTGCTGCTGATCTGTTTCATGTTGCTGCTGATCTGTTTCATGTTGCTGCTGATCTGTTTCATGTTGCTGCTGATCTGTTTCATGTTGCTGCTGATCTGTTTCATGTTGCTGCTGATCTGTTTCATGTTGCTGCTGATCTGTTTCATGTTGCTGCTGATCTGTTTCATGTTGCTGCTGATCTGTTTCATGTTGCTGCTGATCTGTTTCATGTTGCTGCTGATCTGTTTCATGTTGCTGCTGATCTGTTTCATGTTGCTGCTGATCTGTTTCATGTTGCTGCTGATCTGTTTCATGTTGCTGCTGATCTGTTTCATGTTGCTGCTGATCTGTTTCATGTTGCTGCTGATCTGTTTCATGTTGCTGCTGATCTGTTTCATGTTGCTGCTGATCTGTTTCATGTTGCTGCTGATCTGTTTCATGTTGCTGCTGATCTGTTTCATGTTGCTGCTGATCTGTTTCATGTTGCTGCTGATCTGTTTCATGTTGCTGCTGATCTGTTTCATGTTGCTGCTGATCTGTTTCATGTTGCTGCTGATCTGTTTCATGTTGCTGCTGATCTGTTTCATGTTGCTGCTGATCTGTTTCATGTTGCTGCTGATCTGTTTCATGTTGCTGCTGATCTGTTTCATGTTGCTGCTGATCTGTTTCATGTTGCTGCTGATCTGTTTCATGTTGCTGCTGATCTGTTTCATGTTGCTGCTGATCTGTTTCATGTTGCTGCTGATCTGTTTCATGTTGCTGCTGATCTGTTTCATGTTGCTGCTGATCTGTTTCATGTTGCTGCTGATCTGTTTCATGTTGCTGCTGATCTGTTTCATGTTGCTGCTGATCTGTTTCATGTTGCTGCTGATCTGTTTCATGTTGCTGCTGATCTGTTTCATGTTGCTGCTGATCTGTTTCATGTTGCTGCTGATCTGTTTCATGTTGCTGCTGATCTGTTTCATGTTGCTGCTGATCTGTTTCATGTTGCTGCTGATCTGTTTCATGTTGCTGCTGATCTGTTTCATGTTGCTGCTGATCTGTTTCATGTTGCTGCTGATCTGTTTCATGTTGCTGCTGATCTGTTTCATGTTGCTGCTGATCTGTTTCATGTTGCTGCTGATCTGTTTCATGTTGCTGCTGATCTGTTTCATGTTGCTGCTGATCTGTTTCATGTTGCTGCTGATCTGTTTCATGTTGCTGCTGATCTGTTTCATGTTGCTGCTGATCTGTTTCATGTTGCTGCTGATCTGTTTCATGTTGCTGCTGATCTGTTTCATGTTGCTGCTGATCTGTTTCATGTTGCTGCTGATCTGTTTCATGTTGCTGCTGATCTGTTTCATGTTGCTGCTGATCTGTTTCATGTTGCTGCTGATCTGTTTCATGTTGCTGCTGATCTGTTTCATGTTGCTGCTGATCTGTTTCATGTTGCTGCTGATCTGTTTCATGTTGCTGCTGATCTGTTTCATGTTGCTGCTGATCTGTTTCATGTTGCTGCTGATCTGTTTCATGTTGCTGCTGATCTGTTTCATGTTGCTGCTGATCTGTTTCATGTTGCTGCTGATCTGTTTCATGTTGCTGCTGATCTGTTTCATGTTGCTGCTGATCTGTTTCATGTTGCTGCTGATCTGTTTCATGTTGCTGCTGATCTGTTTCATGTTGCTGCTGATCTGTTTCATGTTGCTGCTGATCTGTTTCATGTTGCTGCTGATCTGTTTCATGTTGCTGCTGATCTGTTTCATGTTGCTGCTGATCTGTTTCATGTTGCTGCTGATCTGTTTCATGTTGCTGCTGATCTGTTTCATGTTGCTGCTGATCTGTTTCATGTTGCTGCTGATCTGTTTCATGTTGCTGCTGATCTGTTTTCATGTTGCTGCTGATCTGTTTCATGTCGCTGTGTTCATTCGTGCCCATCTGCTCATGCAGACTCATGTTCGTGCTGCTGTTTGGAGTGATGTTTTTCTATGATGTTAGTGCTTAGTGTATTTTTAGTTTATGTTTTTCTTAGTTCATATCTTAGACGTTATTACTGTTTTTCTTTTACATTTTATTGTTGGATGTACAGTAACTGGGACCCTGTATAATCTCGTTTCATCACATGTACCACATGTGGTGCAAATGACAATAAAGATTCTCTGACTCTCTGACTGTTTATGTGCAGGTGTCGATGGCAGCAGCAACTAGCTGTAGCCCTTCTGATGCAGCCTGTGGCACTTCCAGCACACAGATACCATGATATATTTGCAAGAATTACTGTGCAATGTTGAACTGACAGCAGTGTAAAAAGTTGATAAGACAGCGTATGCATGAAGCTTTATGGAATTATGGTAATATGACACAAATTTACTCTGGTTGTGGTCTCGTTCAAACTAACAGCTAAACTGACAGAATCAACTGAGGTCAGTCAAAGAACTATCTACAACAGGTAAGATATTCATTGTTCATAACCTTACTTCAAAACACCTGAATTGTTGCTTTAATAGACGTGTTTAAACAAATTCCCAGTAACAACTTTAACACAAGAGAACCAGCGTATGCTGCTCCAGTGTTGTGACGGCAGCTAGTAACATATTCACTCTATTATCATGTAACGATAAGAACGTAGCGCCCTGCATGATAAAAGGGCACCTTGTAGCACAAGTCTGGAGCTGATAACCAACTCAGGGCCAGACAGATTCACTCACTACTGTATTAGGTAAACTTGTTCAACTGCTTAACACAAATAGCAAATCAGCCAATCACATGGCAGCAACCCAATGCCTTTGGGCAGGTAAACATGGTGAAGACAGTTTGCTTAAGTTGAAATCGGGCATCAGAGCGGAGAAAAGGGGGGATTTAGGTGACTTTGAATGGTTGCCAGACGGGCTGGTCTGAGTAGGTCAGAAACGGCATCTTCCAGTGAAAATACTTTTCTATAAGCTTCTGAGTTTAACGTTAGAAAGGAGCAACATAAGCCACAGACTCTCACCTGATTGGTTCCTGCCAGATCCTACAGGACTGAGGGGGCCATTGCCAAATGACGTCAGACTCTCCCGCCGCCCACCACTCCGGTGGAAGTTGCCATAGTAACGGCTCACCAGAATTTGTCTCAGCACCTCACCCTAATCATGGAAAAGAAAAAGAGATGGATGAAACAATATGACGTCAGCAACAGAGGGAGAGAAAGAGAGAGAGAGAGATTATGTAAAATCATTCTACATTTTAAATCTTTTAACAGATTTTTACAAATAACAGAAAATTCCGATCTGCCTAAGACCACAAGCATTCCTTGAAAATGTTTTCCTCATTAACTTTTCATTGTAAATATTCAAAAGGGTCTAAAACTTTGCAAAAAAAAAAAAGTTTTGTGTTACAGCAGGTTTATCATCTGTCACCTATAAAAAAGTTATGTTTATTTAAACAACAAAGACCCTGTTTAATGATATTGTGAGGTTTTGGTTTTTACTCAGGCAGAGCTGGGGGGTAGCCCTCCTACCCTGTGACTCATCCAGTCAGTGGCACGACTTCACTGTTGGTATGGCAACTACAGCCCATAGCTACCTGACAAGACCACCCATGGAATAAAGTGAAAGAAATGAAAGGGAACTATGTTTGCGTGTGATTACGTGCAAATTATTGTCAGAAGTGTGCAGGCCTTGAAAGACGAGATTAAATAAGGTCCACTACCACAGTTGTGCTCCACGGGTCATGACTACTTTATGTAGGTGGTGTAAAAAACATGGTTATCATCTTTTATTGGCAGGAGATTAATTAATCTGCAGCATGCATCGTGCATAACAGTGTTTCCCTGCTCCTTTTGAAGAATGACCCCTTCTGCCATCCTCAAGACCAAAATCTCACAAAGGATACAACTTATGGTTAAACCAAACTTGAAACAAATTAAGAATCATTCCTTAGCCATAGAGTTAAATGAGACAACTAGAGAGCATACTGGTCCCGTGACGTAATGACTCACTGAAGGGACGGGAGCCATAACCACAGAGGGCAAGCATCTGCACTTAATTAAAATTAATGTCTATATTTTAAAGATAGATCGCAAAATACGATATATATATCTCGATATTCAAACATCTGCTAAGTTCATGGCACAAACCAATGCAGACACGTTCCTGTTTTTGGTATTTTACATCCCTTTATAATGTAGCTGTTTTTGTTTAAATTTTTTAATATAATTTTCTTCCATAAATGTTTTCAATGCTTTCTTTTATGATTGTCCACTGTTGTCATCACTCTGTTAAAATCAGGTCTCTCTTGTAATTGAGTCCCAGAGGCTCAATGAGACTTAGGCCCTGTACACACGTAGCCTGGTGTTTGAAAAACGAATATCTGCGCAAAAAAAAAATCTCCGTACATACATGTTCAGATATTTAAAAAATTTCGTCTACATGTACCTGTTTATTTTCACCACAGAGTGTTGTAATGAATATGCTGAACCCATAGGTGGCAGTGTAGTGCCGTCACAACTCTTCAAAGCAACGACAACTTCCTGTTATTATTTCTTTCTTTTTTTTCATTTGTGTGGACAGACAGTGAGGTTGAACTACTATTAAATACCGTGTTGGAGTACAAAGTTAATAAAACGCAGGAAAATGTTGACTGGGAATCATGTCAGACTGGGAATCATGTCAGAGCAGGTGTGTTGACATTTTTAGCGCTTTTTTCTCCGAGCAGTATGTCACGTCAGTGCCGCTCCAGCTGGAGCATAAACCTCCGGTTCTGAAAGTCCACACGCAGACTCGAACGCGGAGAATTCTCAAATCTCCACTTTGGTCGGAGTTTTTTTATTATTCGTTTATAGTTACATCAGCCGGAGTTCACGTGTGGATGAAAAGCCAAACCGCACGATAAACTGTTCGGCAGTGGTGGGCGCAGACCGCTAGGGAGCGCTAAAGAGCTAATACGCTTACAGTGGACCTAAACTTTTTGTCAGCGTTTTTGTGGATTGACTAACTTTTATAATTCATAAGCGGTTTTGTGCTATTTTTATTTACAATGCAATACCGCTAATAACTAATTATCTATCAGTAAAAATGAAATAACGTATTTATGAGCTCGGACGACAGCGCCGGATGTGGTCCGTCACTAAAAAGCGTCCCCCTCAGACTCTTGGTGTGTGCTCTCTCTATAGCAGTTAGCAGCCAGTGTGTTACTCTGCAGCATTATTGCTTGTTTTTATATAACTTTTTATTATGTTAACCTTTATTAACTTCACCATTATTATGCATGCAGCACCGAAAAAAGCCTTAGTCAGCCTTAGATTGGGATTTATCTTGGATAAATAAGGGAGGATTGTAGGTTTTGGTATTTATAGGACTTGGTGAGCATCACAGTGGGTCCAGATATCCAACGCTCGTTGGACAGAGCACGTACAAAAGTTCGGGAGTTCATAAGAACATCTGGTGAGAACCAGAATAACAAAGTCATTAATTCTAAATTGGTGTTCCTTCATGCGAGGGAAAAACTCTTACCCTCTGACAAGACGCAGATAAACTAAACTGTTTATGTTCGTGCAAGGTTCCCTTTTTAGGAAATACACTGTCCTTGCCCTTCCCAGAACTGTTTGCAGTTCTTCCCTTACGGGAAAGAACAGACCCTTTTTCTTACATAAGAAATGACGTCAAAAGAAGGTATAAATGAAACTACATGCTATTCTGGGAGAGAGATTAGATTCGATTCGGTATGGACTGTTTCAGCTGTAATTGTTCAAATTTAACTTATTAAAAGAGTTCTCTTGCTGGCAAAGGAAGAAAGGTCTCGTGTCAAATTATTCAATATGAGGACCAGTTCGCCTCAACATTTTCATCATATCCAAAATCTTTTTTATGTCTTTAACCGAACAGAAAAATGTGGTGTCATCGGCAAAAAGAACACATATAAGAAGTCCTGACACATTTACCAAGTCATTCACATATAAAATAAATAACTTTGGTCCAAGCACAGAACCCTGAGGAACTCCACAAGTGATATCACGGAGGTCAGATCTAACATCATTTATTTGCACAAACTGTTTCCTGTCCTTCAAATAGCTAGATACCCACTGTAATGCTGGTCCTCTAACACCATATTTATTTAGTTTTTCAAGGAGAATGGTGTGGTCAATGGTATCAAATGCTTTTTTTAGATCAACAAAAACACTAACACAGTACTGTTTATGATCGACAGCATTAGTTATTTGTTCCATTAAATCCATGANCTTTGAGATTGTAATAACTTTGTCTTTTTATAAAATTTCTTTGGATATTTAAAGGTAATGTGTTATTATGAGCCCTATACATAACTGATAAAATACTATATTCTACCAATTCCTGGAATTTCAATAAATTTAGCTGAAGAAACAAGGTGTTTGATGGGTGACTGAAATGTTTTCTGGTGATTACTCTTACAGCTCTCTTTTGTAAAATAAAAACAGGCTTTGTAATTGTTTTGCACGCTTTTCCCCAAACCTCAATACAATAGATTAAATGTGGAACAATGATTGTGTTATACAACATATACAGAGCTTTATCAATTAAAAAATCCCTGACTTTATACAGTACTGCAATTGATCTAGCTATTTTTGTTTTAATGGAATTTACATGATGTTTCCATGTCAGTTTGTCATCAATGATAACACCCAGAAACTTCACTTCACTCACTTTACAGATCACAACATCTTCAATTTCAAATGGATCGTCAACAATTCTCTTTTTGTTACTGAATATCATGTAATTAGTTTTATCTAAATTCAAAGATAATTTGTTTAATTTAAACCAAGTTTGTATTTTTATAAATTCTGTTTTCATCATATCCAAAATCTGTTTTATGTCTTTACCCGAACAGAAAAATGTGGTGTCATCGGCAAAAAGAACACATTTAAGAAGTCCTGACACATTTACCAAGTCATTCACATATAAAATAAATAACTTTGGTCCAAGCACAGAACCCTGAGGAACTCCACAAGTGATATCACGGAGGTCAGATCTAACATCATTTATTTGCACAAACTGTTTCCTGTCCTTCAAATAGCTAGATACCCACTGTAATGCTGGTCCTCTAACACCATATTTATTTAGTTTTTCAAGGAGAATGGTGTGGTCAATGGTATCAAATGCTTTTTTTAGATCAACAAAAACACTAACACAGTACTGTTTATGATCGACAGCATTAGTTATTTGTTCCATTAAATCCATGAGAGCCATTGATGTAGAGTTTTTTCCTCTAAACCCATACTGACTGCTACTTAAAATATTTTGTTTATCAATAAATTGATCCAATCTGGTCACAAATAGTTTTTCTAGAATTTTTGAGAACTGTGGTAACAAGGATATTGGCCTATAATTATTGAATACACATTTATCACCATTTTTAAAAAGAGGAATTACCTTTGCTACTTTCATGTTATCTGGAAATATTCCTGTTGAAAAAGATAAATTGCATATATATGTAAACGGTTCAATAACATAACTCATTATTTCTTTTACGAACATCATATCCATGTCCACCCAGTCTTTTGATCTCTTGTCTGAGAGATTTTTTACCATTTTCATAATTTCCTCTTTGTTAGTTCCATTAAGAAAAATACTGTTTGTGCAGCTTTTAATTGAATGACACACATTATTATCTACTTTTGGTATTTTAGCTGCAAGGCTTGATCCAATATTTACAAAATATTGATTAAATTCATTTACGATATCATTCTCATCATGTATTTCTTTGTCATCTTTCACAAAATATTTTGCAATGTTCGTTTTCGCTTTATGACTTTTTAGAACATCATTTATAACTCGCCATGTTGTTTTAGTGTCACCATTACTCTTGTTTAATAAATCACTATAGTATTCTTTCTTACATTTTCTTATGATCATTACCAATTTATTTTTATATTTTTCTTCAGCTTGTTGTGTTTTTAAATTGATTTTAAAGAGAAAAGAGAAAGGGAGTAGTCAGTGAAGAGCACCAGAGTTTAGCTTTTTTTTGTCATCCAGTGTCTTCAGTAGAGACACGAAGAAACGATAAAGCTGATAAATGAAAATGAGGTCAATAATTTTCATTTATCATGCAATTAATTTTATTTTTTACTGCGACAGGCCTAAAAACACAAAATATATTTTCTTATTTTGTAACATTTATAGTAATTGAATAGTGAAGGTAATAATATGAATGAAGTCTAAACGTCATCAAGAAAAAGGTTATTAGCGATAAACTTAGCTTTTTTTTGTTTTTTTTGTTTAACAGGCAATCACAACCAAACATGTCAACCAGGAAACGTTTTCTCTTAACAGGCCATTTTGCTTTTTTAGGTGATTATCCTTAACCACCCAGGCCAGATCAGTGCTGGTTATGCTCCTGTTCTGGACTGCCACACTGCTCACATCGCCTGCAAGTTTGCAGAACTCAAGGAAAAGATTGATCGCCGCTCTGGCAAGAAGCTGGAGGACAACCCCAAATTCCTCAAGTCTGGAGATGCTGCTATTGTCGAGATGATTCCTGGGAAGCCGATGTGCGTTGAGAGCTTCTCCGAGTACCCACCACTGGGTAAGTTTGAGGGTGAAGATTTGTTGGGATTTTCAGCAGCCTTCTTAACTCCTGTTTGACTTTAAAGAAATTCTTATACTGAAGTTTTGCTTGACAAAGTTCCCTTGTCCTTTTTCTCGCAGGTCGTTTTGCTGTACGTGACATGCGTCAGACTGTGGCTGTTGGTGTGATAAAAGGTGTGGAGAAGAAACTGTCTACCACTGGCAAAATCACCAAGTCTGCTCAGAAGGCCCAGAAGAACAAATGAATGTTGTGTTGCTCTGCCGACCACAAGGTCTCCCAAGGCAGGACATCGCCCATCCAACTCCATCGTACGATTGGCCGCTTCAACACAATAATTAAAGACTGGTTAATCATCACAATGCATCGCAAAAGCATTCGAAGGAAAGAAAAACTGTAGAGCTTTATTCCCTGCTCTGGCACTCCTGACTTCATTTCAGTACTGTACTGTAGTTAGATGTGTTTAAAAAAAACTTTCAATGTAGACCATTGATTTGATTCATGGCAATACCTTTATCTCAAGAAACGAAACATATAGAAATATAATGTGATTTTATTAACCTAGCTATCTGGAGTGCTAGTCCTACTCTACATGTTCTGCTTTCAGTGTTTGTTTGCAACTACAGTACACAGTGCTCTACACAAGTGAACTATAGTTACAACTGTCCGTTAGATAAAGCTGGTCTTCTTAGTACAGTAGTAGGCTAGTGAAATATTTGTTGTATTTAAGCTTTAATACCACTTAAAACAAAACGTCTCAATTTGTCCTTGGGGGACAGATTAGACTGTTTTGATTCTCAAAGCACTTTGATTGGCATTTTGCTAACTTTGCACTTGAAATGAATACATTGATGAGCAACTGCACCTTATTGTAAGATGGCATGAGCCTCTTTGCAACATTAAACATTTTCAATCAAATTTAGTTTGTTGTCTGACTATATTGTGTGTGTGTGTTAAGACAACTAAGATCTATAACTTTTAGGTGCAAGTCTGACAAATATCAAAGTCAAAGTCAACTTTATTGTCAGAACTGCAATATGTACAGGACATACACAGGATTGAAATTGCGTTTCTCTCAGTCCCTCGGTGCAACAGTAACCATTTAAACACTAAAACACTGAAACATTTAATAAACATAAGCATAAAATAGTAAAAATGTAACACTGTCCTGTGTTTTTGCATAGTAGTATGATGAGGGTATCCTTATAAGGATATCCTTATTACAGTAATTTAAGTGGGGGGTTCCGGGTTGATGGCGTGCTGAACGGACGCGTCACTCAGAGCTCTTAAGTGAGTCTCGATGATAAAAGAAATTTAAAGTAAACTCCACAAGAAATACAGCTGCTCGACTTCAGTGACAAAGATGAGCCAACGAAAAGACCAACAAACAACAAAAAAAGAGCTTTTTAAAGCTACTCCGAGTCGTCAGTCGGAAGGTTCGGAGCACAGCTACGCAGAGCCAATGGAGGCGGCTAATGCTAATAGCAAGCGAGACAGAGGAGCCACCACGCCAACAGATACTCCTGAAAAGACGCAAGTGGAAAAGAAAATTAAAGGTAACGAGGAGGAGAAGGTCTCAGAGAAGTCAATCGAGACCATCCTTTGTGCATTAGAGGCTTTGGGAACTCGTGTTGATGCCTTGGGAGCTCGTGTTGATGACAGCCTGACCCCGGAATTACACTGCACGCGGCTCCGCCCCGCTCCGGTCCGCAGGTCGCAGCTGAACGAGTCCAATTTCCACTGCCTCCGCTCCGCTCAGGTCCGCCTGGATGCGCCGCTCCAAGACACGTGCGAGATCGCGCGATAAATCAAGTGATAAATAAGTAAGTCAGAACAAAACAATTCATTCGGTGGAAAGAAGGAGAACAACTGTAGAGAGACTGCTGCCTTGATCTTCTCTCGTAAATGAGCTACATGGTTTGAGCAACAGGAAGTGATGTTTACATTTCAGAATAAAATACTTTTTTATTTATTTATTTTTGTATTGCGTTATTAGGTGTAGTCATAGTCATAAATATAATAGTTTAGTCATAGAATAGTCATAATTGATAGTTTGACAGCATTTTTGTACAAATAAATCCGTATAGAGCTAGGATTAGTCCGCCCGTGGTGATTTTATTTTGTAAATACGGAAGTTGTGCTCGTTCCTTTTCCTGTTGGTGCGACGTAATCTTCAAAAGTTGACTCCGGCACAGCTCCGTCATCCGGCAGAAATAGAAAAATTTCTAATTTTGACGGACTGCCGTCCGCTCTCCGCAGCTCGCCGCCGCCGTGCGGAGCCAGTGTAAATTCTGTCATTGATTATAATGGGTGCGTATTTGCTGCGGAGGTCGGACCGGAGCGGGGCGGAGCCGTAACGCATGTGGTGTAATTCCGGGGTGAGGCATTAGCGGCCAGCTAAAACAACACAGCTCCATGCTAACATCAATAGCCAAAACGGTGCAGCTGAACTCTGAGGATATTCAAGAGTGTAAAACCAAAGTTAAAAGCTTGGAGACACAAGTCGAGCTTCTTCAAAAGGAAAAGGAGGAAATGAAGGAACGTTTGGTGAGTCAAGAAAGATATAAAAGAAGATGGTGCCTACGGATTAAAGGAAAAAAGGAAAAAGTTAATGAAAACATCAGAGCTGAAGTCGTGGAGTTGCTGAGCAGAATTCTACCTGATCTGGCTGAAAAGATGGAGGATGCTGTGGACATCGTTCACAGAGTGGGAAGATCAACAGAGGGTCGACACAGACAAGTTGTAGTCCTCTTCTCCAAGAGAAGTGTCAGAGATGAGGTGTGGAAGAAAACGAAGTCCTCACAGATCTGCAAAGATGAAGGTCTGAAGTTTGCAGAGGACCTGACCCAGGAGGACTGGAAGTCACGACAGGCGCTGTGGCCCAGAATTGAGCAGGCAAGAAAGGAGGGTAAGGCTGCAGGATTCAGAGGACCCTTCGCCTACATCGAAGGGAGGAGAATTTCTTAAGCTGAAGTTGGAGCACTGTTAGATGTTTAGATGAAACGTGAAGTTTTTCTGATATAGTGGAGATTATTTTTTTATTTTTCAAGGGACTTAAGGGGACTCTACTCTCAGGTTTTTTTTACTCTACCTCCTATATTCTAAGTTTCTTTATTTTTTCTATTTTTTTCTATTGTATTGTTCTTAATGTGTTCAGTATTCAATTTAAAGACTGAGATTTTATTTTCTTCTTTTAATGCAAGAGGGCTCAAAGACTCTGTTAAGCGTAAGGCTGTTTTTTTATTCTGCAAAGGTCAAAAGGCTAACTGTTTTTTTCTTCAAGAGACACACTCAGAGTTATCTGATGTTAAGTTTTGGACTCAACAATGGGGTGATAAGATCATTTTTAGTCACGGCACAAATCGTTCTGCAGGAGTTGCTATTTGTTTCAATAGATGTCCAGGAAAGGTTCTTTTTCAGGAAACAGATGATGCTGGACACTGGGCAGCATGTGTTTTAGATATTGACAGTAATTTGTTCATCATTGTTAATGTTTATGGATACAACAACGACCAAAAAAACAAACAGTTATTACATCAAGTCACAACAATTATAAAAAAAATGCAGCTGAATTATCCCACTGACCATGTTGTCGCTGGGGGCGATTTCAATTTAACTCCAGATGAATGGATGGACAGATGCCCTTCAAAATACTCTCAGGTGACATTAAACCCAATCATGGATGACTTTATGAACACCAATAAACTGGTCGATGTTTGGAGAAACCTAAATTCTAACATTAAACAATTTACATGGTTCAAACCTAACGGACAATCAAGGTCAAGAATTGATTATTGGTTAATTACAGATTCTATACTTGGACACGTCACAGAAGCTGAGATCTCCTGTAGCCCTTTAAGTGATCACTGCACCATAAACCTGCGAATATCCAAAAATGAAACTAAAAATAATTTCAAAGGTTACTGGAAATTCAATGCTAACTTATTAAAGAATGACGAATATTGTAAAAGTATTAGTAAAATAATTCAAGATGTTACAAATGACACAAGTTTAGTGACGGCAATACAAAAATGGGAATTCTTCAAATTTACTGTTAGAAAGTTTTCTATCTCCTTCAGTAAAAAATTACAAAAAGAGAGACAAATAGAAGAAACTAAACTAACCAAGGAACTAATCTTTTATTATCATAAATCTGACTGGAGTGAGGAAGACAAAATTAATATCAATAAGTTGCAATGTAAACTAGATGAATATTATCAAAATAAAGCTCGTGGAGCATACATACGGTCAAGAGCAAGGTGGCTGGAAGAGGGTGAGAAAAATACTTCATATTTTTTTAATTTGGAAAAACAAAGACAGATGAAAAATACAATTAACAGTCTCATAATTAACGGTGAGGAAGTTACAGAAACAAAACAAATATCCAGAGAAGTTCATGACTTTTACTGTAATCTGTTTACATCCTCATATTCAAAACAAGACTCAGAATCCTTTTTTATAAAAATTAAAAATGTTATCCCTAACATTGATGAAACATTTAGGTCCATTTGTGAAGAAGATTTTCAAATAGAAGAATTTGACTGTGTTATTAAAAAAGTAGCATCAGATAAAGCTCCTGGCTCAGATGGTATTACCGCAAATTTTTATAAATTCTTTTGGAAGGACATAAAAATACTGTTGTTTGAAGCAGTTATGGAATGTATTCATAAAAAAGAATTGATGACAACAATGAAACAAGGTGTCATCATATTGATACCCAAACCAGGAAAAGATAAAAGAAACTTGAATAATTTAAGACCCATCACACTTCTCAACACAGATTATAAAATATTTACTACAGTTCTTGCAGCTCGATTAAAAGAAGGTTTATCTGATATAATTAGCTCGACTCAGTCTGGTTTTCTCAAAGGTAGATCAATTAATAACAATATTCGTCTGGTTCTAGATTTAATTGAATATGCCCATTTAATTCCTGATGACGGTATGATCTTATTTCTGGATTTTCAGAAAGCCTTTGATTCGGTGGAACATCCTTTCATTTTTGAAACATTCAAACATTTTGGCTTTGGTGAGAAGTTTTTAAACATAATCAAAATGCTGCATACAGATGTTAACAGCTGTGTTTCCTTAGCAGAAGGAACAAGTCCCAGATTCACAATAAAAAGAGGGATTAGACAAGGATGCAGTGTTTCACCTCTCCTGTTTATCACCGTTACGGAGCTCTTGGCTGTCTCTATAAGAAGCTCCAGTCTTCTTGGTTTACAAATTATGAATCAAAATATTATCATAAGTCAGCTAGCAGACGATACGACTCTATTTCTAAAAAATAAAGATCAGATTCCACTGGCTATCCAAACAGTAGAAGCATTCTCTAAAGCATCAGGACTAAAGTTAAATTTGGAAAAATGTGAATTAATGAGTATTCATGATTGTTCTCAATCATCTTTTCACAACATACCGGTCAAACTGGAGGTTCGATACCTGGGCATTTGGGTCACAAAAACTGCAAGCAATTGTGTCAAACTGAATGTTGATAATAATATTACTAAATGCAAATTGATATTAAATAACTGGTTGCAGAGAGACTTAACTCTTTCTGGTAGGACACTATTAACCAAAATGGAGACTCTATCAAGGCTGGTTTATCCTGCATCATCCATAGCCATACCTCCAAAAATTATTAAGGAAATTAATAAATTAAACTTTAACTTTATTTGGAGAAATAAACATCATTATATCAAAAAAGGAGATACAGTTAAAAATTATGAAGATGGTGGAATTAAAGCAATAGATTTTGAAATTATGAATGGCGTATTAAAACTTAAATGGCTTCAATCATTTCTGAAAAATGCTCATGAGGTTTGGTTTGCCGTCCCCACTTTAGTTTTTAGTAAAGTTGGAGGTATTGACTTCCTGTTGAGATGTGACTTTGACATTCCTAAACTACCTGTTAAATTATCTGCTTTTCACCAACAGGTGTTATTAAACTGGAAAATAGCTTACAAACATAATTTCAGTCCTCATAATGTTCCATTTTGGAACAACAGAGTTGTTCTACATAGAAGGAAGTCTGTGTTCATGGAAACATGGATGGAGAAGCAAATATGGTCACTCACTCATCTAATGGATGAAAAGGGAAATCTATATGAATATGAAGAATTCACAAAAAAATATAACCTAATCTGCACCAAAAAAGACTATGATAAAATAATAAAAAATATACCAATTGCATTTGTTCAGTTAATTAAAAATAATTATGAAACTAAACCAACAGTTAGTTTACCGAGCATCAATCTCAATGGACTAAATTTAACACACAATAAATGTAATAACAATTTCTTAAGACAACATTTAATAAAAACAATATATACTGGTCAGGTAAGAAGAAAGTTTCATGATTTCTATGATAAGAAGGAAAGAATAAAAATTATGACACAATATCTGGGTTTCCCTCTTCCACCTAAATATAAAGAATTACATTTCAAAACTCTAAATAATATTTATCCTTCTAACGAGTTTATCAGAAATAGATTTAAATTTGAATGTGATAATTGTTATATATGTAACGAACCTGAAACAACAGAACATTTATTTTATTTCTGTCATTCTGTGAACACATTATGGAAATCCCTTCACGATCTCCTGACCATCAAGTCCATGAACATAGACTCCTTCTCCGTTCAGAATATCTTATATGGATATGTATCTGAGAATAAAAAAGATGAATACTTTGTTAATAACATTATCATAATATTAAAATTCTATATACATAAATGCAGATATGGCAAGTCTAAACCATTATGGTCTGTATTCAAACAAGAACTCCAGTTGTTAAAACTTTCTTTAAACTGTGCTAAAAAACCACAAGCAAAAAAGCTCTTTGATCACCTCGCTCAGATTATATAGCCCTCTGACAAATTATTTTAAGTAATTATGTAGAATGTTAGATAAATAGTTATGTTATTGTTTATTTTACTTGGACTGTATTATTTGCAATCTTTCAAATAAGTCTATTACCCAAATTTACGGTTATGATGGTCGATATGTTAATTTAGGAATGTTTATAGGAGGTATGTTAGTAGATATTTGTACATGATTATATATATATCATTGTAATTTTGAGATTGTCATTTGTTATTTGTGTGCCTTTTGTTCTGTATGTTCTAAAATGTTCAATAAAAAATAAAAAAATTACAGTAATTTAAGTTTTTTATCCACTAGATGATGCTATTGGTAAAGGAGTAAACAACAGGGTTTTCTGACATCCAATTCTGGGGTTGTCAAACTTTTTGGGTTCAGGAACCCCTTACAGGGGGAAAAAAGTATCAGGGACTCCCTCATGATTTTTAAATAATTTTCTTCAATTTGTCTCTTAAATGCAATGGAAATATCTGTGCAACATAAATACTTTAGACCTGTCATTTAATAGTGTTAATACAATTTTTATACTTTTAAACATGAGGTACAGTATTTTTCATTCAAGCCAATTTTTTATTTCAGCTTCCAAAAATTTAAGTTTTGAGAAAATGAACAGTATCAAAAGCCACTTTAAAATTTTACCTATTCACATAATGAATATAAATGTATTACCACTTCTTCAAATTATTACAGAAAACCATTTACATAGAACTGAAAAGAATCATAAGAGTAGTAGTCAGACCAAGTAACAAAACTTAATTTGTAAACTTTTGGATAAATTAAATGTGATTTCCTGCATTTTGGTGTATTTTAATGGGTTGTTAAACATTTACGTGCTTGTAAAAAAATTTATATCCATTTTTTGGCTGACAAGCACCAGTTCGTGGACCCCTGTTTGAGAACCACTGATCTAATCCTAATCCTAATCTAACTTAATCTATTGTATTGATGTTTGGGGGAATGCGTGTAAAACAATCACAAAGCGTGTAAAACAATCACAAAGCCTATTTTTGTATTACAGAAAAGAGCTATAAGAATTATCACTAGAAAGCATTACCGTCATCCATCAAGTACATTATTTTATCAACTAAAATTACTGAAGTTCCATGATTTGGTAGACTATAATATTTTATCAGTTATGTATAGAGCTCAAAATAATGCATTACCTTTAAATATCCAAATGCACTTTGTTAAAAGACAAAGTTGTTATAATCTTAAGGGAACAGAGTTGTTTGTAAAACCACAATTCAGAACCAGTTTGAAGGGACGTTCTACCTCAATTCAGGGAATTAGATTATGGAATGGCTTGGAGAATGTAGTTAAAAATGCCAAGTCAGTGTTTACATTTAAAAAAATGATCAAAACAAATATGTTAAAAAAATATATGTGAAATAACGTAATGTGTATTGCATTAGTTAGAAAATTAGAAAGTGTTAGTCAGTTTGTACTGTATTAGTATTAGTTAGAAAACTAGAAAGAGTTAATCATTTTGTACTGTATTAGTATTAGTTAGAAAATTAGAAAGAGTTAGTCATTTTGTACTGTTGGTTGAAGAATATTATTGTTTAACCTGATTGTTGGAAAAAGTTGGTTGAAGATTATTATTGTTTACATGGTTTGACTACTGTTGTTTAATCTGATTGTTGGAGATAAGGGGCAGATATAATAAGATTTATTCTTCTTTCTGCCACCTTTCATTTTTTTACATTTTGTACACTATCATTATGAGATTGCCTTGTATTGTTTCTTTTGTAAAAAAATGAACAAATTTAATAAACATAAACATAAACATAATCCATGAGGGCACACACATTTTTAATACAGTTGCGGGTGGAATAGTTTAGGGCAGTCTGCCAAATAAGGTGTGGGCGTGTACTTCCTGTTACACGCCCACACAGTTGGCAGACTGCCCTTAAACTATTTAGCACACCCTGGCATAGCAGTTTCACTCCAGTCATTTCATCATGAGTGACAGAGGGAAACCACGCAGGGTACAGAATCATGCTACAAACTTGAAAGAAGTGACTCCAACATCTCCAGGGAGATTGAGACATCCTGCTTTTGAAGAAACCACAAAAAAACCTAAGAAGCAAGATCAGCAAACGCAAAAGCAATGTGAAGAGAAGCCAGATGGGCCAAAAACTAGACGAAGGACCACTAACCATTTTACAGAGAAGCGACTGGATATACCTGCTGAACGTGAAGAGAAGCCAGATGGGCCAATAACTAGACGAAGGACCTCTAACCATTTTACAGAGAAGCAACTGGATATACCTGCTGAATGTGAAGCGAAGCCAGATGGGCCAAAAACTAGACGAAGGACCTCTAACCATTTTACAGAGAAGCAACTGGATATACCTGCTGAATGTGAAGAGAAGCCAGATGGGCCAAAAACTAGACGAAGGACCACTAACCATTTTACAGAGAAGCAACTGGATATACCTGCTGAACGTGAAGAGAAGCCAGATGGGCCAAAAACTAGACGAAGGACCACTAACCATTTTACAGAGAAGCAACTGGATATACCTGCTGAATGTGAAGAGAAGCCAGATGGGCCAAAAACTAGACGAAGGACCACTAACCATTTTACAGAGAAGCAACTGGATATACCTGCTGAACGTGAAGAGA
The DNA here is from genome assembly GCA_038048925.1 of Garcialebias charrua. Classification (NCBI taxonomy): domain Eukaryota; kingdom Metazoa; phylum Chordata; class Actinopteri; order Cyprinodontiformes; family Rivulidae; genus Garcialebias; species Garcialebias charrua. The sequence continues at coordinate 26,653 of JBBPBX010041083.1, forward strand.
AGCCAGATGGGCCAAAAACTAGACGAAGGACCATTAACCATTTTACAGAGAAGCAACTGGATATACCTACTGAATGTGAAGAGAAGCCAGATGGGCCAATAACTAGACGAAGGACCACTAACCCTTTTACAGAGAAGCAACTGGATATACCTGCTGATGGCACAAAAGCAAAAACATGTTCTACCAGGAAAACATCTATGGGATCTACCACAGGGGATGATACAAACACAAAGCTGAAATCAGAGACACCCAAGGATATCTCAAAAACTTCTCCAAAAACCACTACAGTCAAAACTCCTAAACCAACATTTCAAGTACATTTTTTCGAAGACCCAACAAACACAGAATTGCATCAAGCGCCAGAGGTAAAGACACACAAGTTGGCTGCTGCAGAGCCAACCAAAGCCAAGACATGTGCTAACAATGCTACACGAGGAGGGAGAACTGAAGCACGACCAGATGGAGAAACTCTAAAGGTCAGGACTGAGGACAGTGTGGACTGTATCCTCAAGAAGACTCTGAAAAAACTGAAGATAAAGACAAAGGACAGATCGGATGCAGCCCAAGTCATAAATGACTTCATAAAACATCTAATCAAGTATTTGAAAGAGAATACTGTAAGTTTCAAGGAGGTCGAGGAACCACTACGCACAGGAAGTTATTATGAAAACCTAAAAGTAAGTTGTTCTGTTCTTAGAGTATCCTCAATATAATTAGTGATGAACATGTGTGTGTAATTTGTATTTCTGTGTATACAGATTTCTAATCCTGATGAGTTCGACATCATGCTGCCCATTCTGGTTGAGCGAGTTCAGATTGAGCCGTTCAAAACTAACGGAGCATTTTATAGTGTGGCATTAAAACGTGATATGAACCCGCTGAAGAAATTCCAGCAGAACAACATTTTATCCGGCTTTGAAATGCTTAAAGAGTTCAGGAAGGAAGTGAAGACATTTGCTAAAGGCTTTTCAGGTCAGTGCCAAGGCGAAGAATAAGTCCCAGAATAGAAAAAGCTCCTAAACACACCACTCATCCAGCTGTTATGCTACATTATTGTTAGCATGTTCATTTTATTACAACCCATCTTTCATGAAAACACACGTTAATCAGTTTGAACTGTTTTCTGTTATTGCAGAATGGACGCTGACGAGAAAGAAAACAGGCTGTCCTGCAGTGACTCTGACCACAGTAGTAGATTCAACCACCATTTCATTAGATGTTGTTCTTTGTCTTGAAGTTAAATCAAGCTGGCCACCATTCACTGAAGATGGGTTGAAAATCGAGCAGTGGCTTGGAACTAAAGTAAAACGGGACCACAAATGGAAGCCATATTACCTTGTCCCAAAATATGAAGGCAAGGGAACTGTGGAAGATGAAGGGGTCCTTACCAAAGGTAAGCATAATTTATCTGAAATACTACGCCCAAGAAATTTTTGGACCGTACTTTCCACCGTACATGTCGCACCGCCGTATGAGTCGCATCAGTCCAAATATGTCTACTAAAGTGAAAAAATACATAAATAAGCAGCTTCACCACACAATTCACATCTATTATGTGTCACAGCGGACGCATCGCATTTGTTATGCGTCACTGCTGACCACACGTAAATGTGAGCCGGTGGTGTGCCAAAAATTGACTTGGCTGGCAAATGGCGGCCGCGGGAGCGTGCACGGGAGGACGTCTTTAACAATAATTTAAAAAGATTAACACCTAAAAGCAATTATTTGCTTGCTCGACATTATAACAAAGGTGGGTCTCAGTTGAACTTTTAGTTTAAAAAAAAAATCACTTTAATGGTCAAATCAGCTGCATTTCACCGGGGTGGCGCAGGAAAATGAAGCTGATTTGACATTTGCTCCAAGAAGAGAGCAGAACGAAGGTGGCAGCCTATGGCAGGTCAATTGTGTCAATAATAGCTGAAGATTCCCAGTCATCCAGGACATGGTAAATTCAAAAAAGTTCTAGAGTCTAGAACAAACAGAATAAAGTATAATAAATAAAGTTCAATTGTTTTTGTCTTAAACTTTTTTGAATTTGTCATTATAGCCACGTTTACCTATTACATGATAACGGCATGCCCTACAACTATGCTGCCATCTAGCGGTCGAAAAATGGTAGTGTTCAATTTTTTTCCCCCAGTCAGAATAAATGAAAATGGTCATATCGCAGCCAAAAAAATTGGTTTATATATTTGGGGGGAAAAAATCCATAAATTCGTCGCTTTGACCTATAAGTTGCAAAACACCTAAAATTATGCAAAAAAAAGTGACTTATACAGCGAAAAATATGGTATTTGTTTGCTCTACGTTATAGTAAACGTGTCTCAGTTGAGCTTTTCCTTAATAAATACACTTTTATGGTCAAATCAGCTGCATTTCACCTGG
>JBBPBX010041084.1:0-29035 GCA_038048925.1 Garcialebias charrua
GTCTGCTCTTTGTGGACTTCACATCTGCCTTCAACACCATGATCCCCCAAACTCTGATAGACAAACTATCCACACTTGGACTAAGCCCCTCCATCTGTAACTGGGTACTAGACTTCTTAACAAACAGACCACAGTCCGTGAAGATCCACAACTTCTCCTCCTCCACCATCACCCTCAGCACTGGCTCTCCTCAAGGATGTGTGCTGAGCCCTCTTCTGTTCACTCTGCTCACATATGATTGTACAGCCACACATCCAGGCTGTCATATTGTTAAGTTTGCAGATGATACAGCTGTGGTGGGATGCATCACAGATAATGATGAATCCAGCTACAGACAGGAGGTGGAACATCTGGAGAGCTGGTGCAAAGAGAACAACCTTCACATGAATGTGAAGAAGACGAAGGAGATGATTGTGGACTTCAGAAGGAACAAACACACCCACACCCCACTGTATATAGGTGGATCTGCGGTGGAGGTGGTCTCCAGCTACAAGTACCTGGGTGTACACTTGAATGATAACCTCAGCTGGAGCAATAACACCACCAGCCTGATCAAGAAAGGACATCAAAGACTCTACTTCCTCAGACGGCTGAGACGAGCTGGTCTGAGAAGCTCAGTCCTCACCTCGTTCTACAGGTGTGCAGTGGAGAGCGTCCTGTGCTCCAGCATCAACGTGTGGCATGGAGGCTGCACAGTTGCAGAGAGGAAAGCTCTACAGAGAGTGGTGAAGGCTGCACAGAAGTCTGTGGGAGTCAGTCTCCCCACCATCACAGACATTTACACCTCCAGATGCAGAAAAAGAGCCACCTGCATCATGAAAGACCTCACTCACCCAGCACACTCACTCTTTGCACCACTCCCCTCGGGACGGAGGTTGAGGAGCATCAAATGTAGAACCACTAGACTGAGGAACAGCTTCTACCCTGAGGCTGTCAGACTCATGAATAAATAAATAATAAGAATAAACACTGCAAAATGTCACATCATGTTGATACTGATCTGTTTCTTGTTGCTGCGTTCATCTGTGACCATCTGCTCATAATGACTCATGTTCGTGCTGCTGTTTATAATGATGTTTTTCTACTACATTAGGGCTTAGTGTATTACTAGCTGATGTCTCTCTTAGTTAATCCTAGATGTTATTATTGTTTTTCTCTTGCATTTGTTGTTGGATGTAACTGGGACCCTGTGTACATAATCTCGTTTTCAACACATGTACTACATGCGGTGCAAATGACAATAAATTCTCTCTGACTCTGACTCTGACTCTCTGATAACATATTTACTATTGCACTTTTGACACGCTGTTTATACAGCTTACACTTTATTAGACGTAAAATGTGTGAAAATCTTAAATGTATTACAAACAATATATTTTGCATGTGAATTCCATAATGACACATACAATATGGTTGTATATTGTTTTTGCAGACAAGGAGGTGGCTGCAACCATGCAGCTGCACTGTTGTTTGAGATGGAGAAATACCAGTTGTGGGGTGTTGGAAACACATTCAAAACCAACCTGCACCCAGTTGCCTTGTACATGGAAGGAACCAGCCCAAAAACGAACTGCACCTGCTACTTGGGATGAGCTGCAAGTTTTAAAGTGAGTTTAATCAGTGTTCCTGAAGAAATTTCATATTACGCTTATAACACAAATACCCAGAAAGGTGACTTTCAGTCAAACTTCACCAACAACTGGAATAATACAATATCACTTATTTTGTCTTATTCCAGTCAAAAAACTATTCAACATTGTACAATTGTAGTTTATTGTATTGTGTTAATTATTGTTGTTTTCTAGTGGCACTAGATAAGAAATAAATGCAATGACATATGTACGGTTTTAAATGTTTTCTACAATTGTAAGATCTGGAATAGTTTTTGGACATTTAAAAAAAAACACTTCTACAAACAGATTTGCTAATATGTGTTTGATATCAACCACATTTTTCATGTTGGTGTCATTTAAGGCATGACATCGGCATCGAAAAGTTTTCCAGGAGAACGCTGAACAGCCTGCGTTTTGACCCACGACATCCTGATGACCGGAATGAGCCCACCATCACTGCTGGTCTTCACAAGGACATTTTGAGCGTGGAGCCATTGTTGACCTATTGCAGGTTGTAGTAGTAAACATTAAAAACCACTAAAGCTTTTCAGAGTCAGAGTACTTTTATTAACATTGCACAAGTTTTCACCAGTACAGTGTGAATATGTACGCACAGTCATCCGGAAGGGGGCGAGTGTGTGAAGCTGCTGCTATCAGACCACATGAGATACCATATCACAATATGTTCTTCAGTGCGGCCTCTCCCATCCGTATCGGGATGAAGCTCAAAGGTGTGAAAACAAGGAAAGAACCATGAGGGTCACAACGTAGGTATTAAAAAAAGATGTATCACATTTTGTCTTTCATGACAACATATGAGACAAAAATAACTATACCAGAAGCACATTTAAGACAATCACATGTTGCATTTTGAGACTGAGGCGGTGAGATTTCTGTCCATAAGACATTCCAGATAGCAAACAGTTCTGAGGTGAAACCAGCCGGCCTCCGATAACGGCCTCCTGTATGTTTCTTTAATTCCTTTACTGTATTTGGTCTACATTTGAAAGCTTCATGTTTTTTTCTTTTGAGGTATGCTGTGCCCCTGGCTGCAGTTCTCGATCTAGACTCTCCGGCAGATGACGCTGACGACCGCGGCCCCTGTCCAGTCTCCATCGACACCATCAGAGAGTCCTTCCAGAAGTTCAAAACATCTTTAAATGTCTCACAAACAGAATCAGATTTAATTGAGACAAAAACACGCAAACAGTCATGCAGTGAAGAATGGTTCATACACAGAAAAAAATTATGCCGCTTTTTTTGCACGTCAAGATGATTACAACAGAAGATTTTCTCATTTTGATATGATGTTTAAAGATACTGATTAAATACAGCTGAAGTTTACACGTTATCAAGATGTTTCTACTAGATTTTTTGGGTAAGATAATAAACGGTGCTTTACTGAAATGGCTTCATTTTTAATTCAATTATTACATTCGATTGTTGCACACACACATTATTTATATAAGTCACAAACAGAAACAACACATACCAGAAGATGTGTTTGTATTTGTCATTTCACTTGTTAGACAGCTGCCTACAAGGACAGAAAGTAACCTGCTAATTTTTTATTTTTTTTAATGATGCCTTCTCTGACAACTTGGAAACTTTAGACAGTTTAATGTTTATGGGGTTCTGTTGCTAAGTCATCAAAATCCTAAAATGTGACCAAAACAGCATTTGTATATTAAGAGATTAAAAAATTTAACTATCGTAAACAAAAGTTCCACTTTACTAAAAATCAAATTAGAGCACAGTTGCTTTATATTTAAAGGTTGGTGTGTTCATTTCTAAATTTAATGTACTACAATCAATGTCTGTTTTGGGATGTGTGGACTATTTCAGTAATCAACAGTGCTGGGCACCGCTAATTAAAAAATTAGTTCCACAATTTCTAAAACGCTTAATAATTTTTTTAGGTCCACAATTTCAAAAGCACAAATGTCTTATGAAAATTAGGGGAAGCTAATCTAATCCGCTATTTCTATATTTCTATATATTATATATATATATATATTATATATATATATATATATATATATATATATATATATATTATATATTTATATATATATATATATATATATATATATATATATATATATATATATATATATTTATATATAGCCGGCAGCGTTATCAATATTTGCACTACACTGCCAACTGAAAAGTAACAAAAATGATCCTAAAAGGATGAAATTACAAAAATCAAAGGATTTATTTAATACTTTACGTACATATATTCTATTCGGCCACGAAATTAACAAAAAATAGAATGATCTTTTAATCCCTAAAACCACGTTTAAATCTCAAATACACGGGTGTGTCGCCACCGCATTTATACATAAAAGTAACCCAAATACATGAAACTAACGACTCGCCGTCGAATGGTCGACACAAAACACACAATAAAATCATCCGGCCACGTTAATTTGGCTTGAAACAGCGGGGTTCTCTACGGATTTATCCATTAGTAACCCAAAACAACCAGCTGGACACAGAGTTCAGCGTCTATAGGTAGTCAACAGATTTAATGAAAAGTAACTAAAATACATAAAAATAACGACTCACCGTCAAATGGTCGACACAAAACCCTCAATAAACTCCTCCGGCCGCGTTAATTTGGCTTGAAACAGCGGGGTTCTCTACGGATTTATCCAAGTACCCAGCACAAACAGTAGCCACAGAATTAGCCCCCGAGTTCACCTCTGAGTGACCCGGAAGATGTCAAGATGGAATAGTCCATTTTTAGTAGGGGGATAAAGAAATCGACCGTTTTTTATTGCGTATTTAATGATCGTTTTCATCGTAACTATAATTATTTTTATGTTAAATGTACATTAACAAGCAGGATCAATGTTAGTGATGTAGGTGACTGCACGGGGCGAGGCGGGGCCGGGGCCACTGCTGAAATGGGACCCCCAGGCATTTACCTACATGGTAGATCCGAGTCTGTTCTCAGCTCTGCCCCCCTCCCCCTCACACCCTTCCTCCTCTCTGCTGTTTACGGTGGGGAAAAAGGTAAAACAAGCAGCATAAGAGCTTGTAAATAAGTTTATTGGTTTTTACTGATAGATAATTAGTTATTAGCGGTACTGCATTTTAAATAAAAATAGCACAAATCCGCTTATGAATTATAAAAGTTAGTCAATTCACAAAAACGCTGACAAAAAGTTTAAGGTCCACTGTAAGCGGATTAGCACTTTAGCGCTACCTAGCGTTCATTTGCCCACCACTGGTAATCAATTACTGTAATAAACATGGATTTGAATACAGTATAGTGCTACAAAAGGCCACAACACTCCTTGTACAATACATACCTCTTCCTCAGTGTGCCTTGGATGCAGAAACTAGAGACTAGCTCCTCTTCTCCACCTCTGACTTGACATCAAACCTAGTTGCTGCTATAAAACAAAGAAAGTATTAATTCATATTTGACAATAAACAAAACAGTCTTATGTATAGTTAAACTGTATGCCTATACACATTGATGACAGGATTGCTATTTTTTTCTGTGACAGCATGTCACCGATGTTCCCAGCAAAACTGTGCGAATAACTTACAGAAACAGAGAAATGGCTGAAATGTTTTCAGATGCAGTGCTGTCAGACCTCAAATAATGTTAAAAAAAACATGTCTGTCTTGTGGAAACTACTGTATTATTTCAACCCAGAAAGAGTTCAAATGATAACAGGCTAACAGTGCAGTGGTCTGTTCATTTTTATACAGCTGAATGTTTGATGACATTTTACTCACCTGTTATTTCTTCAGGGGGGTTGAAGGAAGAATCTCCTTGCATGTCGCAGGTTGAAACTTCAACAGCGAGGCCTAGTAGAACTAGCTAGCTGCTAGCTTAGCAACTGTCCAGGAGCATGTTGTTCTTCTGCGGGAGGTTGTTCTCTGTTTCCCATATCCAAGATGTAATGTAGGAACGTAATCCACGGAGTTTGGCCATGCCAGATAAAAAATGCTGATTATACACTTCGCTGTTTTGTGTCGGGGTGAAGTCCTGCCGGCGAAGCTCTTGAAGCCACATCTTCCTTCTTTTAGTTGTTTTACTCAACTTTCCTAGAGGGACTTGGTAAAACGAACAAGTCTCACCTTCTTCTTTTACTCGTTTACGTTGCCTCGAACAATTATAAACACAATAAAAGTCATATTTCCCCAGCGCGACCGTTGACTGTAATGAAAACTCTCCGACGTTAGCCCTAGCTTCCGGTGAATTCTTGAAAAATGCGAATGCGCATGCGCAATGACGTCAACTGGTAAAAGGTCTATTGAGCACAGTAATACCATGGTCAGTAAACCATTTACCAGTGGTTTTGGCACTGTGAGCAGGTGCCAGGTCGTGCTGAAAAATGAAATCTTCATCTCCATAAAGCTTTTCAGCAGATGGAAGCATGACGTGCTCCAAAATCTCCTGATGCATATGAAAGTCAAAGTCAAAGTCAACTTTATTGTCAGATCTGCAATATGTACTGTACAGGACATACACAGGACCGAAATTGCGTTTCTCTCAGTCCCTCGGTGCAACAGTAAACATCTAAACATTGAAACACTGAAACATATAATAATAGACATAAGCATAAAATAGTAAAACTAACACTGTCCTGAGTTTTTGCATAGTGGTATAAGAGTATGAAAATTTACACCGACTCTAAAACTAAAACTAAAACATTAAACATTTAACATAATATTGTCCTGAGTTTTTGCATACTAGTATAAAAAAAGAGTATAAAAAGTATAACTAAAATAAACTAAAGGTTTCTAGCATTGACATTTGCAAAGTGGCAAAGCAGCGTATGAGTTAATGTACACAGTACATGCACGAGGTAGTAGTTGATGTTGTTATAGAGGCAAAAAGTGGCATATGCAGTAAGGCACATTGGGCATCCTAAACAAGACCGGTCAGAGCACACTGTATATGTATCAGCAGCGGTGCAGATATTAGAGTAGTGTAAATGTAAACAGTAGCAATTAAATATAAGCAGTAGTAATAAAAGTAAACAGTATTAATAAATGTAAACAGAGAATGTAAACAGTACCATGACTATAGGCAGCGATGCAATACAAACATCAGTGCAAGTATGAGAAGTAGTGCAAACTGTATGAGCACATGACCGAGAGTTTAGTGAATAACCCGTCTGATGACACAGAGTCCAGTGCCAAAATCTTTGTGTTGTGTGGTAATGTGTGAGAAAGTTTTAGTGTTAAGGCAGTTCAAATGGGAGAGGGGGCAGAGCAGGCAGAGTGTTTAGCATCCTGACTGCCTGATGAACAGAGCTGTCTCTCAGTCTGCTGGTTCGAGCCTGGAGACTCCTCAGTCTCCTCCCTGATGGCAGCAGTCTGAAGCAGCTGTGTAGTGGGTGTGTGGGATCACCTGCCATGCAGAGGGCTTTCCGAGTGAGGCGTTTGCTGTGTAAGTCCTGCAGTGAGGGAAAGGAGGTGCCCACGATCTTCTCAGCTGCTCTCACAATGCGCTGGAGGCGCTAGCTGCATTGACCCTGCCCTTGATAAAACACAGTGGACCAACACCAGCAGCTGACATGGCACCCCAGACCATCACTAACCGTGTTTCCATCTATTTTCAATTAGAAATTTTGAGCGAATTTTTGAAAATTCGCAAAAATGTAAATAAAAATTAATGCAAATCAGAAGTGTTTCCATCAACTGGCTTGAAGCGAATCCACCAGGCCACGCAAAGCGGCATTACGTCAGACGTCAGCGTTACGCATGTCTACAGTAAACAGGAAGTAGCGGTTGAAAACAGGAACCGAACCACACATCTCGGCAAAATGGAGAGAATATTTCAGGAATGTGTTGCTATCGGGCAAGTTGTATTTATTCTGTCATGCCAACTAGTTTTAGCGATGTTACAGCGGAAACAGCTGATCAGTCACATGACGTGAATGTTCGCTACGTCAGAACTGAGTCGGCAAATCTGTTTCCATCTCTCGTTTTGCGCATCAGCTCTGTTTCGAAAAACCCAAAAACCACCTCAAGCGAGCGTATCAACTTTTTTGCGAATTAGAGGAAGTTAATTTGAATCGTGCCATTTCCATTCACCTTTTCTGATACGATACTTCAAAATGTGCATCAAGAAACCTTGATGGAAACACGGCTACTGACTGTGGGTACTTGACACTGGACTTCTGGCATTTTGGCATTTCCTTCTCCCCAGTCTTCCTCCAGACTCTGGCACCTTGATTTCCGAATGACATGCAAACTTTGCTTTCATCCGAAAAAAGTACTTTGGACCACTGAGCAACAGTCCAGTGCTGCTTCTCTATAGCCCAGGTGAGGTGCTTCTGCCCCTGTTTCTGGTTCAAAAGTGGCTTGACCTGGGGAATACGGCACCTGTAGCCCATTTCCGGCACACGCCTGTGCACGGTGGCTCTGGAATCTGCCCTTCTCCACAATCTTCCTCAGGGTCCGGTCACCTCTTCTCGTTGTGCGGCGTTTTCTGTAGGGATGCACCGATCCACATTTCTCACTTCCGATCCGATACCGATACTTAAGAACTGGGTCTCGATCGATACCGATACTTTTCCGATCCGATACTGTTCAGGAATGTGAATCTGTATAATGAAATATTTGTACTGAGACTATAAAGTTATGTGTATTTTGGAATGTTTTCTATACTATAAAGACTATACTGTGATGAGTTCCACTACCTGCAACACTACCTCCTGCTGATTGGCCGCTGATTTCCACCAGCTGGCGGCCATCCTTCTGATGAGGACCTTCCACTATTTAAGGCTGCAGTCTAGTGTGACTCATCGCTGAAGCATTGATTCCTGTTTACGGTATTTATGCTTTCAGCCAGTGTTGTGTCTCAGTACGAAAGAAACTTACCTCCTTTCTTGTGCCTACAGTCATCCTGTCTCCTCGACTCCTGTTTGGTTCCGAGTTCCCGTGGTCCAGGTTCCAGTCCTCCGTGCCTTGCCTTCCAGCCACACGCCCATCAAACCTGTGTACCGACTATTCCCCTGGATTCTGTCTCTGGTGATCTCTGATAGATCTCACCCACGCTCAGCACCTCATCTGTAAGGAAACACAAAACAATCACAATACAAACGCTGCAAGTGGACTCCACTGATCCAACCAACAATCACAATACAAACGCTGCAAGTGGACTCCACTGATCCAACCCTCTCTTCCCCAGGATCTCCAAGAGATGAACCACTGTAAATAATTGCACTGTAAATAATAAAACATCACTATTCCTGCTAACTGTATCTTGTCCTTTCTGGTCTCGTACAACTCTGGGTTCCCCGAGTCGTGACAGAAATGCTTCAGCCAGACAACGCCCAGAACGAGACCAGAATCCAACAGACTGCCTCCTCATCCGAGATGGACCGCATCAATCAACTCGAAGGAATGCTACGTCGGGTTCTTACACAACAACAGGAGGTTCAGGACAATATGAGAGAACTGGGAGGTATGGTGTTTTCTCTTAACCAAAAACTCTCACCTTCCCCAGCTTCTAAAACTCCTCCAGTGTCCAAGACGGAACCTAAGGACTCTGCCACGAACCAACAGGTAATTACCAAACCATCAGAATATTTTTCTGGCGACCCTAGCCTGTGTGGAGGGTTTTTGTTGCAAATTAAACTCGCCTTCAAGGGAGCACCACAGTTATATTCAAACAACATCGCCAAGATAACATATTTCACCAACCAGCTGAAAGGTGACGCACTTCGTTGGGTTGATTCTTTCCTACAATTCCACGACTTGGATCACGTTTCATTTGATACCTTGTTAGGAGAGTTTCGCCGAATCTTTGACCGTCCCTTGCAGATGCCCAACGCCGTAAAGCGACTCCTCGGGCTACGTCAGGGCCGGCGACCTGTGGCTGAATACGCCCTCGAGTTTCGCATCATCGCAGCACAAACCGGGTGGCCCGACACAGCACTGCAAGGTACTTTCCTGAATTCTCTGTCTGACCCTTTGAAGGACCAAATTGCCACGAGAGACGAACCAGAGGGATTTGACGAGCTGATCGAGCTGGCTGTCTCGATAGACGAGCGCTTCCGGGAACGAAGAAGAGAGCGGGACTACACTTCCCACAACCGCTTCACTTCCGGGTTCACGACACCAGGTGAGCCCCGCGCCTACAAAAGTCCGTCAGCGAACTACAAAAACCAAGAGGCACCCGCTGCCGGTCCGTCCCCTAAACCTTCTGTCCTGCCTGAATCTGAACCAATGCAGATCGGACGAACTCGTTTAACCCCTGAGGAGAGACAAAGACGAATTAATTCCAAGCTTTGTATGTATTGTGGAAAACCTGGCCATTTCATTGCTAATTGTCCATTTAGGGGAAACGAGAATGCCCACCAGTAAGGAGGACTGTACTGGTGGGCACATCTGCATTCTGTTCTGCACATCGTTTTATGCTCCCTACCATCATCCAAATAAATCAGGATCGTCATTCTGTGTCTGCTCTTCTTGACTCTGGTGCAGAACAAAATTTAATAAGTTTGGATCTAGTCAGAAAATTTTCACTGCCCACTCTTGAAATTCCTTCAATGTCTATCTCTGGAGTTACTGGTGAGACCTTAGCCCGTATCTGCAGTAAAACTGTTAAACTACACCTGATAACATCAGGAAATCATCATGAGATGACAGATTTTTTTGTATTCGAGTCTCCCCGCACCCAATTGATCTTGGGTTATCCATGGCTTCAAGAACATAACCCACACATAAATTGGAAATGGAGAAGAATTGAAGGATGGAGCGATAATTGTTTAAAACACTGTCTACGCTCTGCCATCACCACTCAATCTCCTCCTGAAAGTACACCTAAAGAGGCAACTGACATTTCCATGGTTCCCCCTGTTTACCACGACCTGGCCCCGGTGTTTGACAAACAGCGGGCTCTTTCTCTTCCTCCTCACCGACCTTACGATTGTGCAATTGACCTCCTTCCTGGCCCCGGTGTTTGACAAACAGCGGGCTCTTTCTCTTCCTCCTCACCGACCTTACGATTGTGCAATTGACCTCCTTCCTGGGTCACCCTTGCCTGCCAGTCGATTGTACAATCTGTCGGGTCCTGAACGAGAGTCGATGAGAAAATATATTGAAGAGTCATTAGCTTCAGGCATTATTTGCCCCTCCACTTCTCCTGTGGGGGCGGGATTCTTTTTCGTCTCCAAGAAAGACGGTACTCTTCGTCCCTGCATCGATTATCGGGGCCTTAATAGTATCACCGTTAAAAATAAATATCCACTCCCCCTCATTGACTCCATCCATGATATCACCTCTCGGGCCCTGAACGGGGTTCCATGAAATCCTACATCGAGGAGTCTTTGGATTCAGGTATCATCCGCCCTTCTACTTCTCCACTAGGGGCAGGGTTTTTCTTTGTTGCTAAGAAAGACAAGACACTACGCCCTTGTATTGACTATCGGGGTTTGAACAGTATTACTGTAAAGAACAAGTATCCTTTACCACTACTTGACTCAGTCCATGAGCAGTTGCAACCAGCCACCATCTTTTCCAAATTGGACCTACGTAATGCCTATCACCTCGTCCGTATCCGAGAGGGTGACGAGTGGAAAACAGCTTTTAAGACACCCCTGGGACACTTTGAGTATCTCGTCATGCCTTTTGGTCTCACCAATGCTCCTGCAGTGTTTCAAGCACTAGTCAACGATGTTTTGAGAGACTTTATTGGTGATTTTGTGTTTGTTTACTTGGATGATATTCTCATCTATTCCAGGAATGAGGATGAACACATCACTCATGTCCGGACGGTGCTCCAAAGACTGTATGAGAACCAACTTTTTGTAAAAGGTGAAAAATGTGCTTTTCACACTCCTTCTGTTGCTTTTTTGGGTTTTATCTTTGGAAAAGGACACTACAGGGCAGACCCTGAGAAGACTAAGGCAGTGGTGGAGTGGCCAATCCCCGAGACCAGGAAGCAACTGCAACGGTTCTTGGGATTTGCAAACTTCTACAGACGCTTTATCAAGGATTACAGCCGCATCGCAGCACCTCTGTCACAACTCACATCCACCAACAGAAACTTCAGATGGACCCCGGAAGCCAACTCTGCTTTTGGTAAGCTAAAACGGCTTTTTTCATCCACACCCATCCTCTGTCATCCAGACATCACTCGTCAGTTTATCCTGGAGGTGGATGCTTCTGACACTGGGGTAGGAGCCGTTTTGTCGCAGAGGTCAACTTTGGACAACAAAGTGCACCCATGTGCATTTTTCTCTCGCCGTCTGTCTCCAGCTGAACGGAATTATGACGTGGGCAACAGAGAACTACTCGCTGTGAAACTGGCACTAGAGGAGTGGCGTCACTGGCTTGAGGGCACTGAGTTGCCTTTTCTTATTTGGACTGACCATAAGAACCTCACTTATCTCAGAGATGCCAAACGTCTAAATCCCAGGCAGGCACGCTGGTCACTGTTTTTCAACAGGTTCAATTACACACTGACTTTCAGACCTGGGTCTAAGAACGTTAAGCCCGATGCTTTGTCTCGCCAGTTTTCTCCTCCAGATGCTCCTGAGGTTGAGGAGAACATCCTACCCCCGACTTGCATTGTTGGGACACTCACCTGGCCCATTGCCCAGGAGGTTCGTGAGGCCCATCGTATGGAACCAGACCCTGGCACAGGACCTCCTGGTACACTCTTCGTTCCCACCGCCATGAGGTCCAAGGTACTCGAATGGGTGCATACGAACAAGCTCTCTTGTCACCCAGGTATTACACGTATGTTGTCGTTAACCAAGACCCACTTCTGGTGGCCCACTTTGTCCCAAGACGTCAAAGACTTTGTTGCAGCTTGTCCCACATGTGCTAGGAACAAGACCGGTACCCAACCCCCTGCAGGTCTTCTCCAACCGTTACCCACGCCCAGCCGCCCATGGTCCCACATCGCTGTTGACTTTGTCACCGGCCTGCCTCCGTCTGAGGGTAACACCACCATTCTCACCGTCATTGACAGGTTTTCCAAAGCAGCCCATTTTGTGCCTCTTCCTAAGTTACCTTCTGCTATGGAGACTGCTCAGCTTCTTGTACAACATGTTTTTCGCATTCATGGTGTCCCTTCCGACGTGGTGTCAGATAGGGGTCCCCAGTTCGTCTCTCAGGTGTGGCGCAGTTTTTGTGGTGCCTTGGGGGCATCGACAAGTCTCACCTCTGGCTATCACCCGCAGTCCAACGGTCAGGCTGAACGGTGCAACCAAGAGCTTGAGGCCACCCTTCGATGCCTCGTTGAGGGCAATCCATCTGCTTGGAGTCGACATCTGGTCTGGGTGGAGTATGCCCACAACGCCCATACTTCTACGGCCACAGGTATGACACCTTTTGAAGCTTCGCTGGGATATTTGCCCCCTTTGTTCCCCAGTCAGGAGTCGGACATCTTGGTGCCGTCAGTGCAGCACCATTTCCGACGCTGTCGGCGTGTCTGGCGCCAGGCTAAGGCAGCACTTCTCCGCACGGCCGCCCAAAACAAGAGGTTTGCGGACCGCCACCGATCTTCTGCGCCCTCCTATCAGGTGGGTCAGAGGGTTTGGCTTTCCACTAGGAACATCACCCTGAAGGACACCCCGAGGAAGTTGGCGCCTCGATTCATCGGCCCTTTTCCTATACTCCGGGTCATCAACCCCTCTGCGGTGCGTCTTCAGCTTCCCGCTTCCATGAGGATTCATCCGACGTTTCACGTGTCCCAGGTAAAGCCCGTTTCTGAGAGTCCTTTGTGTCCACCTGCCAGCCTCCCTCCTCCTGCTCGTCTCATCGACAACCATCCGGCCTTCACCGTACGTGCCATTCTGGATGTGCGCCGTCGTGGGAGGGGTTTTCAGTATCTTGTGGACTGGGAGGGATACGGCCCTGAGGAGCGGTCGTGGATTCCTCGCTCTTTCATCCTAGACCCCAGTCTGATCACCGCCTTCTTCAGGGCTCACCCGGAGAAGCGCGTCGGGGCTCCTGGAGGCGCTCCTTGAGGGGGAGGTACTGTAAGAGTGGCACCTGCTGCAGCTCCAAGATGGCCGCTAATCATCTACAGCTGACGGTCATCTACCTGACGAGCTCCACCTCTACTTAAGGCTGCAGTCGAGTTCTACTCTTCGCTGAAGCATTTTATGCCACACGCCCTCGGATTCTCCTGGTTCCAGCTCTCTGCTCGTTCGTGCTTTGCCCTCCAGCCACTTGCCTGCCTCACTCGCCCTCTGGGACTCCATCTCAAGGACTTTAGGACACTCTGGAACATCCTCCTCTCTTCATCCGAAATCCAGAGGACCCTTGTACATTTGTAAATAGAATTCCCCACTGTAAATAAATAAACACTGTTACTTTTGCACCTTTTTGTCTTGTGTCGTTCTGGGTCTCGTTACCAACTGGGTTACCTTTTGAGATCATAACACCTCCTGTGCAAGCAGCTCAGAAATCCCTGGTTGTGACCCGGTCGTCACGTCTTCTGATCACGTGGAACACTTTGGCTTTTACTGTCAAGTTTTACCATCAGTTCAGTTTAATCGATTGCATTCATCTTTGTTTTTAATAAAGATTCTGTGTTTTATTGAAGTATGTTTGTAGTTCACTTTGTTGGTTTTAGAAGTGTTGTATAAATAAACTTTAACTTTTCAACACCTTCACTTTTATTATCTCTCAGAGTTTAGGAAGTTAAGGAGGATGAAAGATGTTTCTCTCTCCTCCACATGAAGCCACCAACTGAAAAATATTTAAAATGTTTGTAAAGGCTGCCAGCCGAGTGTTAAAAACTCTCTGGAGTTGTTCATTATTATTATTATTGTTGTTGTTGTTATCACTATTATTTTATTATTATTATTATTTATTATTATTATTATTATTATTATTATTATTATTATTATTGTTGTTGTTGTTGTTGTTGTTGTTGTTGTTGTTGTTGTTGTTGTTGTTGTTGTTGTAATTATTATTGCTGTTATCATAATTATTATTGCTGTTATCACAATTATTATTGCTGTTATTATTATTATTGTTGTTGTTGATGTTGTTGTTGTTGTTGTTGTCATAATTATTATAGAATAGAATAGAATATAGAATAGAATATATCTTTATTGGCATTGTCATTGCATCGGGGCACAAAACAACGGAATTGATTACGCACACCCGTCTTAAGATAGGGGCGAGTTAGCCTGGCCCTCGCCTTCCTACGCAGCTCCGCTCAATTCTCATTTCCCTTCACTGCTCCGTCTGGGACTTCTCCCATAGAGAAGGATTTCGCCGGCAGATTTTTGACCGGACCAATCAGAGAATAGAAGGCGGAGTTTCCGGACCAATCAGAGAACAGAAGGCGGAATTTTGAACGACGTGGATTTCATGTGCAGTTTGCCCTGCTCAAAATGGCTGCCTGCATGAAGGAATTTACAAGAAAACACGGTAAAAAACTATTGTTTCTTTGCTAAGAAAAAATATATTTTTAGCTGACGTTATAGCAGAAGGGTTCCTGAGCTTAACAGTTCCTAAATCAATTCACGAAATGGTCAAATCTGCTAGATTTAAATTGTTTCGGTTTGACTTTTTCCAGACAGCCTCGGGGACGCTACGAAAATAAATTATAAAAAATCGAATTTTATCTCAAATGTTTCATCCAGGCCAACAGTCAGTAAATTAAAGACATATAATTACACATTCGTAGCAGAAAAAATATCCACTGAGCGGTTTCTGAGCTGACTGGACAGGCTAACGTGACGTATGTTGCAGCTCCGCGCAACATACGTCACGGCCAAACGTTAACGATTGGGTAACCTCAGCAGAGGCCACGCCTACAGCAAGAATCGGTTCTCTATAGGAGAAATTCCAGACCCTAGTCCAAATTGAAGTGAATGCCAAGGGTCTGGTTTTAACCAGGCTAGGGACGAGTGCACGCAGCTGCAGCAGTAATTAAACTGCGCCACCACAATCTTAGATATGGGAAAAAAAAGGAAGGTAACATGAGGGTAATCAGTGGTATTACAAAAAAGATATATCACATTTTGTCTTACAGGCAGGGGCGGCCGGCCACTAGAGGGCACCAGGGTGCAGCCCCTCTGGAACCTCTGCAGCTCTTCACCATTTGAAGACTTAATTTTTTTTAAATAAAAATGAAATAAAATGTAAATATTTCGAAATTTATTCATATATGTTTTTAGTTGTGTAGGATAAATATTTTATGAGTAATGATGAGTTATCTTGATGTTTATGTTTATGTTTATTAAATTTGTTCATTTTTTTACAAAAGAAACAATACAAGACAATCCCATAGATAACGTACAAAATATAAAAATAGAGTTATATTGTTTGTTTCAAAAAATGTTTTCTGATTGTGACGTATTTCCGGTCCTCTCTGGGTTCCGGCAGCTTATCCATTGACTCTCATTATAACTAGCGCATGCGCAGTTAGTCACAACTTTACAAAACTATTGGACTCTTCGGGGCGCAGTTTTCACCGCCCTGGAGTCCTGGACTCGTCTAACGTGAACGCTACGTATCGACAGCGTGTTTCCGGTCGTTTATTTATTTTTTGAAAATGAGCCGTGCAGTGACAAGCAGGCTGGCTGCAGGTAAGTTTTGAATCATGAAAGCCCTTTATCTAATGTTTATTTGCATTTCTGACTTATATGCCTCTAAACTTTTATATAGCCGTTTGTGAAAAAAGCCTTCAGCCGACTGTTTATTCTGGTGAATTTGTTTGTGGAGCTAACATGCTAGCCTTTATCTAATGCTTATGTAACATTATTGTAAATCATATTTATTCTCCTTGTTTGTTTGTTTCTTTTTATCGGCTCATAACACTTATACGTATTATTACATTACCATTGACTGATATCTCAACCAGATCTTACAAAAGTGTTTTCTAAACGTTATGTTTATGTTTATTAAATTTGTTCATTTTTTTTACAAAAGAAACAATACAAGACAATCTCATAATGATAGTGTACAAAATGTAAAAAAATGAAAGGTAGCAGAAAGAAGAATAAATCTTATTATATCTGCCCCTTATCTCCAACAATCAGATTAAACAACAGTAGTCAAACCATGTAAACAATAATAATCTTCAACCAACTTTTTCCAACAATCAGGTTAAACAATAATATTCTTCAACCAACAGTACAAAATGACTAACTCTTTCTAATTTTCTAACTAATACAATACACATTACGTTATTTCACATATATTTTTTTAACACATTTGTTTTGATCATTTTTTTAAATGTAAACATTGACTTGGCATTTTTAACTACATTCTCCAAGCCATTCCATAATCTAATTCCCTGGATTGAGGTAGAACGTCCCTTCAAACTGGTTCTGAATTGTGGTTTTACAAACAACTCTGTTCCCTTAAGATTCTAACAACTTTGTCTTTGTGTTTAACAAAGGCTTTATTGTTACATATTATTATTCAATTGTTGTTGGATTTTGAGATTTACCTGCATCTGAATCTTTGCTACTTGTTAAAACTCATTAAAAAGAAATCGGTCCTGCAGAAAAATGCTCTGATGCCACATTCAGTAATTATCTAAAACCAGAAAGTTCTTCTCAAGAGACTCAAAAGCACAAGTAGAATGTGAACAGTCTTGTCTGATCATCATTCCAAAGAACATCACTTTTGAAAATCTAATTACTCAGTTTTGAAGCAAGTTATTTGAACTCAAGCTTGTGTACAAAACTTGAGCTGAAGTCAAACCTGGCTGTTAAATATCAGACAATATAAACTTTTTATATTCAACAGATGTCTGCTATATTATATTATATTATATTATATTATATTATATTATATTATATTATAAGAGCATCTCAGGGTGTCCGCAGCAGAAGTGAGAGGCAGTCTCAGAAAGATTAATCCTCATAAAGCAACCGGACCAGACAACATCCCAGGGAAAGTTCTGAAGGAATGTGCGGACCAGCTCTGTGAGGTGCTGGCTGACATCTTCACCACCTCACTTGCACTGGAGTCAGTTCCCACCTGCCTGAAGACCGCGACCATCATCCCAGTCCCAAAGAGCTCCACAGTGACTGGTCTGAATGACTATAGACCGGTGGCCCTCACCCCGATAGTCGCTAAATGTTTTGAGAAACTGGTCATGTCCCACATCAAGGCAACCGTCAACATCAACGAGGACCCTCATCAATACGCATACCGTGAGAACCGATCAACAGAGGACGCCATTTCTTCCGTGGTCCACACTGCTCTCACCCACCTGGATCAGAAGGACTCATACGTGCGTCTGCTCTTTGTGGACTTCACATCTGCCTTCAACACCATGATCCCCCAAACTCTGATAGACAAACTATCTACACTTGGACTAAGCCCCTCTATTTGTAACTGGGTACTAGACTTCTTAACAGACAGACCACAGTCCGTGAAGATCCACAACTTCTCCTCCTCCACCATAACCCTCAGCACTGGCTCTCCTCAGGGATGTGTGCTGAGCCCCCTTCTGTTCACTCTGCTCACATATGATTGTACAGCCACACTTCCAGGCTGTCATATTGTTAAGTTTGCAGATGATACAGCGGTGGTGGGATGCATCACAAACAATGATGAGTCCAGCTACAGACAGGAGGTGGAACATCTGGAGAGCTGGTGCAAAGAGAATAATCTTCACATGAATGTGAAGAAGACAAAGGAGATGATTGTGGACTTCAGAAGGAACAAACACACCCATGCCCCACTGAAAATAGGTGGGTCTGCAGTGGAAGTGGTCTCCAGCTACAAATACTTGGGTGTACACATGAATGATAACCTCAGCTGGAGCAACAACACCACCAGCCTGATCAAGAAAGGTCATCAGAGACTCTACTTCCTCAGACGGCTGAGACGTGCTGGTCTGAGCAGCCCAGTTCTCACCTCGTTCTACAGGTGTGCAGTGGAGAGCGTCCTGTGCTCCAGCATCAACGTGTGGCATGGAGGCTGCACAGTTGAAGAGAGGAAAGCTCTACAGAGAGTGGTGAAGGCTGCACAGAAGTCTGTTGGAGTCAGTCTCCCCACCATCACAGACATTTACACCTCCAGATGCAGGAAAAGAGCCACCTGCATCATGAAAGACCTCACTCATCCAGCACACTCACTCTTTGCCCCACTCCCCTCAGGACGGAGGTTGAGGAGCATCAAGTGTAGAACCACTAGACTGAGGAACAGCTTCTACCCTGAGGCTGTTAGACTCATGAATAAATAAAAATAAAATAAAAAATAAACACTGCAAAATATCACATTGTGCTGATGCTGATCTGTTTTCTTGTTGCTGTGTTCATCTGTGTTCATCTGTGACCATCTGCTCATACAAACTCATGTTCGTGCTGCTGTTTATTCCCACTATATTAGGCTTAGTGTATTACTAGTTGATGTTTTTCTTAGTTAATTCTAGATGTTATTACTGTTTTTCTCTTGCATTTGTTGTTGGATGTAACTGGGACCCCGTGTACATAATCTCGTTTTCATCACATGTACCACATGCGGTGCAAATGACAATAAAGACTCTCTGACTCTGACTATATGGTTTTATGAACCTTTTTGTGGTAGCTCTTAAAGAGACGTTTTCTTCCACCACAGGGCACAGCAGGAGATGATGATGATGAGGGATCCCAGATGTCCAGCCTGGATGTTTCTGAGAAGTGGAGAGACGCCACAGCTACAACCCACATAATACTGTACCCAAATAATAATACAATAGCAGTGAGGAGGCTAGAAGCAGCTCTGTTCAACCACACAGTTACCTTTCTCCGACTGATTACATTTTTAAAATCAAAAAAAGGTGTTCAATAAACAACTGACTTTATTTGTAGCAGACAAAGTCCAGTTGTTTCTGTATTGAACACCTTTTTATTTTATTTTATCATGTCCTGGATGACTGAAAATCTTCACCAGCATACATTTTTAAATGTCCAAGTAAGAGCAGTCGAGGAAGCTGTGATTTAAAATCAGATGTAATGCTATACAGTAATGCAGTGGCGTAGGCAAGGGGGGTTCGGGGGTTCGAATGAACCGCCCACTTTTAAAGGAGAAGTTGACCAAGCTAAGGTAACATGCCTCAATAGGTAAGTGGAAACTGCATTGGTTTTCTGCCCCAAACCTTATGGGTTCAATTCAGAGAGTCAGAGAGTCTTTATTGTCATTTGCACCGCATGTGGTACATGAGATGAAAACGAGATTATGTACACGAGGTCCCAGTTACATCCAACAACAAATTCCCACATGGTACAACGTTTTTTTTTTTTTATTCATTCCAGATTAAAAAAACACAAGAAAACTATTTACAAAACAACAAGAAATAAAACAATACATGAAATGAAAGGAAGCAGAAGAAGAAAATAATCTTATCTGCCCCTTCTCAAACAATTTTTTTTTTCAAACACTCTTTTATTGGATAAAAAAAGTAGAATGTGTTAACAGGCATATTAACTCCTTTTTTTAATCCAATAAAAGACAAATGTAAAATTAGTTGTTTGAATCGAGTGTTTGAAAAAAAATAGTTTGAGAAGGGGCAGATAAGATTATTTTCTTTTTCTGCTTCCTTTCATTTCATGTATTGTTTCATTTCTTGTTGTTTTGTAAATAGTTTTCTTGTGTTTTTTTAATCTGGAATGAATTTTTATTTTTTTTAAACCGTTGTACCATGTGGGAATTGAACCCATAAGGTTTGGGACAGACACCCAACGCTGTTTCCACTGACCTATTCAGGCATGTGAATTTAGCTTGGTCAACTTCTCCTTTAAACGAACCACCCCTCATAAAATTCTGGCTACGCCCATGTAATGTAAGCAACATTTTTTAAATCTCGTGTGTCATTTAGCTCGAGTGTTATACGTTTTCTACAGTAATAGTTACATGTACATGGTCATCAAATTTATTTTTACTAAAATGGTTAAAATAAAACTGGACTCTGAGCCTAAATCAAAATACACATTTTTTGGGGTGATAATTCATTCAACCTTTATTTAGTCAGGTAAATCTTATTGAACCTCATGGGCTCATTTACGAAAGCGACCTGCTAAAACTAAAGAACGATGAACAGCAATGGTAGAATTTCCTTAAACAATAAACAATAAACAAACAATAAACAATAAACAATAGAAAACAAAAAAGAGAAAAAACAAAAGAAAGAAATACTTTTTTTTTAACAAAGTATCAAAAAACGAGCAAAACATAAGGTAGACGTATAAAATCAAAGACAGGAACAAATCTGCATTGGTTTTTGCCAGGATTCCAACAGATTCTGAAAACCATTTAGAGAAGTCAAGGTCGAGAGCTTCAGATCTTTTTGTAAGATATTCCATGAAGCAGGAGCAGAGTAGGAGAAGGCCCTTTTTCCAAGTTCAGTCCTCACTGACGGAACACTGCAGGTAATCATGTCCTGAGAGCGCACACTGTAGCTGCACTCACGCAAAGACATGTAGGAGGAGATGTATGAGGGCAGCAGACCAAGAAGTGATTTAAAGATGAAAATGTACCAGTGGAAGAGTCTGCGTGAGGTTAATGATGTCCAGTTAACCAGTGAATACAGGGTGCAGTGGTGGGTACGATAATCACAGCCAGTTATGAATCTTAGTGCACCATGATAGACAACATCCAACATCCGCAGGGTGCTTGTAGGAGCATTCATGTAGAGAATGTCACCGTAATCAATGGAGGGAAGGAAAGTCACAGATACAAGGCGTTTCCTAACATTCAGTGTTAGACATGATCTGTTTCTGAAAAAGAAACCCAGTTTAACTTTCAGTTTCTTCACTAGGTTTTCCACGTGGAGTTTAAAAGAGAGATGTGAATCGATCAGGATACCCAGATATTTATAGGAATCAACAAACTCAATAGGGACACCATTTGAAGATAAAATCAGAGGAGGATCTGCTGGAACCGCCTTCCTATTTGAAAAAAACATCCCTTTTGTTTTATCAGCATTTAGGACAAGTTTGAGACGGAACAAATCTGACTGGATGATGTCAAAAGCGGATTGCAGTAACTGGAAAGCCTTAGCTACTGTTTTAGCTCGGCAATAAACAACTGTATCATCAGCATAGAAATGTAAGGATGCATCAGGGATGCAGTGACCTACATTAGCTATGTAGATTGTAAAGAGAGTTGGTCCTAAAACTGAGCCTTGTGGTACACCATTTTTAACTGTTAAATAGCTGGAAGAAGTACCGTTATGTTGAACACATTGCCTCCGATTGGAAAGATAGTTAGAAAACCAACCGATGGTGTGATCAGAGAAACCGATTTCTGAGAGCTTATGACACAGGATGTTATGATCCACAGTGTCAAAAGCTTTAGACAGGTCTAAGAAAAGTGCAGCACAATAGTCCTTAGCATCCAATGCTTCAACAACATCATTCAGAACCTTCAGAGAAGCAGTTGTTGTGCTGTGTTTTTTCCTGAAACCAGATTGATGAAGAGGTAAGATGTTAAATGAGTCCAGATAATTTTTGATCTGAGAGTTTATCAGTTTTTCTAGAACCTTGGCTAAGATGCAGAGTTTAGAGATCGGTCGATAATTGTTCAGTGAGGTGGGGTCACCTCCCTTCAGCAAAGGAAGAACAAAGGCTGTTTTCCAAGCATCCGGAATGGTGTTTTGGCTTATGGACAGATTAAAGATGTGGGTCACAGGGACTGTGATGATATGAGCAGCCAGCCTTAAGAAATAAGGTGGAAGTTCATCTGGACCTGCAGATTTTTTAGGATCAAGATCATTTAACAGTTTATTTACCTCACTGACTGAGAACGGAGAAAAAGAGAAGGTGTGATTAACAGATGGTTGACTTGTAGGAGGGATTTGATTTGTAGAAGTTTGATTATTAGATAAAGTGGCTGATTTTCCGTTTGTAACTGTGTCAAATAATGAACTAGAAGCAACAAAATGTTTATTGAAACAGTTCAGGATCTCGTGCTTATTTGACACAGGAACAGAGTCAACAAGAAATTGTGATGGGAGGTCAGATGATTGGGGGGTGCCTGAGAGAGATTTAATGGTTTTCCAGAATTTTTTAGGATCGTTTAGATTTTTGGAGGTCTGAGATAAGAAGTAGTTACGTTTTGCGGCTTTGATGGCAGTTGTGCATTTATTCCTTAGCTGCCGAAATTTCAACCAATCAGTGTCTGAGTGTGATTTTCTTGCTGCGGCCCAAAGATGATCTCTCCAGTGCAGGAGATCAGCTAGTTCAGGAGTAAACCAGGGGCTGTCACGGCCCTTTATCCTGAACTGCCGGAAAGGAGCGTGTTTGTTTACAAAGTAAATGAAACTATCATGAAAATAGTTCCAAGCGGTGTTCACGTCATTGATTTGTAGGATACGTTGCCAATCAAAGTGGGATAGATCCCAAAGGAATGACTGTTCACAGAAACGTTTCAAATCCCTTTTTTGGATTATTCTGGGCTTAGCAGGTGGAAGTTTAGTAGATCTAAGAGCTGCTATTACGGAATGATCACTCAAAACGTTAGCAAATACACCTATACCAGGAAATTTGTGAGGTGCATTTGTGAAAAACAGATCTAAGGTGGAAGATTTTTCGGGACATTTTATGTTTGGTCTGGTGGGAGAATCGATAAGTTGTGTTAGATTGAGAGATAGGCAACATTCCTTGAATTTATCACAGAGGGGGGTCGACTTATTCCAATCAATGTTGAAATCTCCTGCCATAACAATCTCATTGTGTTTTAAATTTCCTATGAATTCAGTCAGGGAGGATAGAGCTTCAGGTGTTGCGGAGGGGGGACGATAACAACCTACAACAGTTAAGGGCTGACCTCCTTTCAAACTGATGTTCACAGCTAAAGCCTCAAACTGGTTTGCGATTGTTTTTTTAGACGCAATCCTGGTATAATATAATACATCAATAAGACTGTCAGAATGTGTTGAACATTTTATTTTCTTAAAAGATTTGGTTCACAGAACATTTGTGCTATTCACAGTGCCAAGTCACAACAGAAGTTGTCTCAGGGCACTGAACAGAAACAATCAAATATAAAATTAATAAGTTAACAGAAACTTTCATATAAAATAATAAGTTAACAAAAACTTTCATATAAAAATAATAAGTTAACAGAAACTTTCATATCAAAATAAAGTAACACTATTTATCTGAGGAGACTACTTTGAGTTTAACTCCATGTTATAAAAGAGCTACAGTAGTTAGCCAGAGTTCTTTCAGGATGAAATAATTTTAACTTCTGTTTGAATTTAATTCTATGAACTTTTTCCTTTTTGTTAAATTTACTATGAATTTCTCACAGTGATATTTTCAACCAGTATATAAATATCAAACTTATTAACTTCAATATGTTTTGAGTTTTCTTTTCGCATGGGGTACACTTTTAAAAGAGAGCTTTATGATTGAAAACCTCATGTGAAAATGTTTCCACATTTCCACATGTCCAGTGTCTTCCTCGGCAAAATTTCCTCCAGTGGAGACTTTCAGGACAGACTGCAGGGATATTGTTCCTAAACAAACAACAGGTTCATCAGTATAAGTAAAAAGAGATTATTAAATCATTTTTAAGATTGAGAATGTATATAATTTCATCACACTTACACTGCTCCTTCATCCTCAAACTGCATGGTGACATCATCTCCACAGTATTTTTCTGTTGACCACAAAGAAAATTACTGTACTAGTATTTAGATTTCAGATTTTAATAGCAGAAAGGACAGTTGTACATGAATGACATTTCACCTGCTCAATCATCTCTGTATCTGCTCCCAGACATGTCCATCTTCTGTTTAAAGGGAAGAGCTGCTCTTATCCACCTTATAACAAAAAATACGAGCTAACGTTAGCATCGTGTTAGCATTTGAGTTGACCTACCGCTTTAAATAGAATATAACTTAGCTGCCGTAATGTTGTTATGAGACGTAGTTTATAGTTTTATTTACCTGATAGAGACGGATCACTGTGTTATTCTGAGGACCCTGTCCGGATGCTGACTGGTCATTTTATGCCCACTTTTGACCGTAGCACCAACACTTCTTCTTCGTGGTTTTTCCCCCCCCCTTCTTCTTCTTCTTCTTCAGTTTATTGGTGGATTGCAAGCAACTGATAGGTGCATACCGCCACCTACTGAGCATGAGTGTGTAGCTCATGGTCTCTTAAAATAACTGTACAGTACATGTATTTTTCTTTTAATGTTAGTGTTTTGTAAAAATATAAGCAATGCTTTTCTTATTCTTGTTTTGTCCTTATCCCCTTCATTTCCTAATACAGTATTGCTTTTTTAAATTTATTTAGATATAGCCCCCCCGGTGGAAATGTCACGGGCCGTCACTGCTTACACACCATATGAGACAGAAAAAACTCTACCAGCAAGCAACAGTTAAGACAAATCACATTTGCATTTGAGATCGAAGCAGTGAGATTAAATCCATGAGCCCTGTTCAGATTAGCCACAGTTCTGCAGATGGGACCAGCCAGCCTTATCTGTCTGAGAGCACACAAAAAGTTCTCCGGGGAGGGAAGAGGGGGGTTGCGACAGTAGTTCCAGTCTTCATTTGCTCAGACTCCGGAGAATTTTTGTAGTCAGCCTGTCCAAGGCTGCTTGGGAAGTCTGATTAGATTAGCATGATTTATCTTCAGGTCAGGCTCACAGTGTACTTTTCTGTAGCCTTGAGTCCAGATGGGCATCCGAAATCCAATACACTCCAAATTATGGGAAGCTTTCACCGACCCGAGCTATGAGTCCTCCTCCCCCAGATGTGACCCTCCTGGCTGCGTACGAGTTCCAAACCTTACCGGTGGTCTGCGGTCCTCATTGGCCGCCTCCACTTTGCGGTTCAGCTCATAAAGCAGCTGATTCATGGAGGTCACAGCTCGGATCAAAGACTTGTTTTGAGAAGGGAGCTTCGTCAGCACGTTGATCGCCGTGGAAGTCTTCCTGATTTTCCAATAGCAGAGAACTCCACACAAGCCAAAAAGCAGAGCACCTGCTATCATAAATCCAATTATAAACAAATCTTCCACATCTTCGACCGATAGCAGAGATAGGCATAACATCTTCCACAGCTGGATGTGTCTGCGATGGGCAAGCCGGTTCCCCAGGACCTGATCGTTTTGTAGAATTTTTTTTTATCAATAGAGTTGATAGCCCACGAAACCAGATCCATCTTCAATTTGCGTTCGAGCGAGCACTGAAAAACTGCAGACAAAGACAAAGTAGCCAAACAGGGAGAGGAAAAGTCGGAGAGGGAAGGAGCTGAGGAGAAAAGCTGCTGCCTCGTTCAGAGCCGGAAGTTACTTTTATTATTATTATTGGGGGCTGCCAATGCATTGTAAATGCTTGGAAGCAACCTATTGTTATCCTACCAATAAGGGTTTCTTTATTTTTTTTTTTTATTATTTATTATTATTCCGTCAACATTAATGCGGCTCGTACCGTAACGTGCACCCCCACATAAGTTATATCAAAACGACCGGCCCGACTCCGAGATGTGTGCTATTACTTTTCTAAGCAATCGGAGTTACCATCGCGAAATATTTTGCTAACAAAAATCGTAAATTTCCCATAGGAAATGAATGGGACTTAACTTTTCAGAGAAACTGAGTTACATAGGGCGCCATTTTGGTTCAATATACAAGGCAATATACAAGGCAGGTTCAATACACAAGCTAGTTAGGTGAGTCGGCCATTTTGAATAGAACTAGCTAATTAGGTGAGTCGGCCATTTTGAATCAACCAAGCTCATTAGGTGAGGCGGCCATTTTAAATCAGGGCGCCATCTTGGTTCAATATACAAGGCAATATACAAGATAGGTTCAATACAAAAGCTAATTAGATGAGGCGGCCATTTTGGATGAAACTAGATAATTAGTTGAGGTGGCCATTTTGAATCAACCAAGCTCATTAGGTGAGGCGGCCATTTTGAATCAGGGCGCCATCTTGGTTCAATATACAAGGCAATATACAGGGCAGGTTCAATACACAAGCTACTTAGGTGAGACGGCCATTTTGAATCAAACTAGCTAATTAGGTGAGTCGGCCATTTTGAATCAAACTAGCTAATTAGGTGAGTCGGCCATTTTGAATCAAACTAGCTAATTAGGTGAGTCGGCCATTTTGAATCAAACTAGCTAATTAGGTGAGTCGGCCATTTTGAATCAAACTAGCTAATTAGGTGAGTCGGCCATTTTGAATCAAAGTAGCTAATTAGGTGAGGCGGCCATTTTGAATCAACCAAGCTCATTAGGTGAGGCGGCCATTTTGAATCAGGGCGCCATCTTGGTTCAATATACAAGGCAATATACAAGGCAGGTTCAATACACAAGCTAATTAGATGAGACGGCCATTTTGGATGAAACTAGCTAATTAGGTGAGTCGGCCATTTTGAATCAAACTAGCTAATTAGGTGAGTCGGCCATTTTGAATCAAACAAGATAATTAGGTGAGTCGGCCATTTTGAATCAAACTAGCTAATTAGGTGAGTCTGACATTTTGAATCAAACTAGCTAATTAGGTGAGTCGGCCATTTTGAATCAAAGTAGCTAATTAGGTGAGGCGGCCATTTTGAATCAACCAAGCTCATTAGGTGAGGCGGCCATTTTGAATCAGGGCGCCATCTTGGTTCAATATACAAGGCAATATACAAGGCAGGTTCAATACACAAGCTAATTAGATGAGACGGCCATTTTGGATGAAACTAGCTAATTAGGTGAGTCGGCCATTTTGAATCAAACTAGCTAATTAGGTGAGTCGGCCATTTTGAATCAAACAAGATAATTAGGTGAGTCGGCCATTTTGAATCAAACTAGCTAATTAGGTGAGTCTGCCATTTTGAATCAAACTAGCTAATTAGGTGAGTCGGCCATTTTGAATCAAACTAGCTAATTAGGTGAGTCGGCCATTTTGAATCAAACTAGCTAATTAGGTGAGTCGGCCATTTTGAATCAAACTAGCTAATTAGGTGAGTCGGCCATTTTGAATCAAACCAGCTAATTAGGTGAGTCGGCCATTTTGAATCAAACCAGCTAATTAGGTGAGTCGGCCATTTTGAATCAAACCAGCTAATTAGGTGAGTCGGCCATTTTGAATCAAACCAGCTAATTAGGTGAGTCGGCCATTTTGAATCAAACCAGCTAATTAGGTGAGTCGGCCATTTTGAATCAAACCAGCTAATTAGGTGAGTCGGCCATTTTGAATCAAACCAGCTAATTAGGTGAGTCGGCCATTTTGAATCAAACAAGCAAATTAGGTGAAGCGGCCATTTGAACAAGCAAATTAGGTGAAGCGGCCATTTTGATGGAGATATGGAACTTATATATGGCAAATGGGTAGCTGACAATGATCCCTAATAAATTTCAATTGAAAATCCAATTTCCAAGATGGCCGACAACGCAAAAAAGTCAAAATACTGTAAAATGGTCAATTTTAGTGATATTGAGCTGAAACTTGGTATGGTGATAGCTGACAATGTTTCCTATCATATTCCATATCAAAATCAAAAATCCAAGATGGCCGCCATAGCTACTTTCAAATGGCTATAACTCGGCCATCTTTATACATAGAGAGCTGAAATTTGGTGAGGGTGTAGCTGAAGACATCCTCTATCACGTACGGAAACCAAAAATAAAAATCCAAGATGGCCGCCATAGCTACATTCAAATGGCTTTAACTCGACCATCTTTATACATAGAGAGCTGAAATTTGGTGAGATTGTAGCTGAAGACATCCTCTATCAATTACCAAAACCAAAAATAAAAATCCAAGATGGCCGCCATAGCTAAGAAGAAAAAATGTCATAACTCGGCCATCTTTATACATAGAGAGCTGAAATTTGGTGATGTTGTAGCTGACGACATTCTCTATCACGTACAAAAAACAAAAATAAAAATCCAAGATGGCCGCCATAGCTAAATGACAAAAAATGCCATAACTCGGCCATTTTTAGAGCTATTGAGACAAAACTTGGGCAACTTAGTAGCTGAGAATGAGCTCTAATAAACCCTGATTAAAAATTAAAAAATCCAAGATGGCCGCCTTATCTAAAAGATAAAAACACCATAATTCGGCCATTTTTAATGCTATTTAGCTGAAATTTGGTGTAATGTTAGCTGAAAGTGAACCCAAACACCTTTTACTATCATTTCAAGACTTTAATTTAGCTCTGTGATGTATGCTATGAACATTTGGAGCCATTTGTATTCAGGATGGTTGCTAGCGGGCAGTAGCCTGGCAGCCCCCTTCGAAGTTTCTCCAGGAACTTTCTAGTTATTATTATTATTATTTTATTATTGCTGTTATCATAATTATCATTGCTGTTGTTGTTGTTGTTTTAATTATTGTTGTTGTTGCTGTTGTTGTTGTTGTATATTATTATTATTGTTGTTGTTGTATATTATTATTATTATTATTATTATTATTATTATTGTTGTTGTTGTTGTTGTTGTTGTTGTTGTTGTTGTTGTGGTTGTTTTACATTTTACTTTTATTATTATTATTATTATTATTATTATTATTATTATTATTAT